>DWHP01007415.1:0-10959 GCA_018247895.1 Parnassius honrathi
GGGATCGAACCCGGTTTGCTCGCGTACTGTGAAATTTACCGCGAGCGTATAACCATCTGAGCTACCACGGCTCTTAAGATGTGCCATGATGCTAAGAGGAGACATATTTATGATGAGGTTGAAAATTCTCATTCCGTACAGATGTGGAAAATTCTCAAAACTCTGGGTATAGGCAAATCATATAATGATTCTAATGTCTCATTTGATTTGACCGCACTCAACCACCACTTTTCTGAGCCTTCTTCTATAACACTTAATTCTCTTCTCTATGATATTCCTAAACCGTTGTGTTCTTCTTTTAATTTCAGTAAGGTAACTGAGGGTGACGTTAAAAATGTCTTTTATTTATTTCCGCTAAAGCTATTAACTATGACAATCAGTGAATTCAAATGATTAAACCTATCATTAATGAACCTGTCCCTATTATCACTCACATTATCTCTTCTTCGCTAGAAACGAGCTCCTTTCCGACTTGCTGGAAAAAGGCTTTAGTCATTCTCCTTCCAAAAACTGCAAATCCTACTTCTTTATCCCAGTTTGACTCTATTTCTTTCTTCCGATCTTATCTAAAATACTAAAGAATATATTTCAAAGGCTATCTTACTTACTCCTAACTGCTCACAACCTGCTGAGTCCTTTTCAATCTCAAAAATTCAAAACCGTATTGAAAGCCGCGAGCGCTCTGGTTAAAGTGTCTGATGATATCCGCTGGGCCATGAACAAAAGACTTCTCACTATTCCAACAGTATTGGATTTCAGCAGTGCATTTGTTTCCGTTGACATACTTCCTGGTATTCTTTTATCCTTAAACATTTCACGCTCAGTAATCTCTTGGATACTTGTAGTAGTACCTTAGAGGATACTCGCAGTGTGTCCACCATGGGGACGATTTCTCCAAGTGGTGTGAACTTACGATGGGTGTTCCTCAGGGTGGTGTTCTTTCCCCACTTCTCTGCTTTATTTTCATCAATGCTATTACTATTGTTCTCTCCTCACATTATCATCTCTACACGGACGACCTACAATTAAACCGTCATTTCAAAGTTGTAGATATAGAGGAAACTATTAATAATTTAAATAATGACTTAAGTAATATAAGCAGTTGGGCAAAATCCTTTTGTCTCCTAGTTAACCCTGTTAAAGCCCAAGTTATTACTATCGGCAGCTCACGTATGCCTAATCTATTAGAGCGTTTGAAGATCTTAGCCGTAACTTACGATGAAACTCAGATTTCATATAAAGAGACTGGCAAACATTTTGGTGTGATTTTTGATAATAATTTGTCTTCGGTTGTTCACATTAATATGATTAGCAAGAAGGTGAACTAATCTTTTTAATCTCTCTAACGCCTCCAGATGTTTTAACGGTTAAACACCAGGATAACTTTAGCTCAAGCACTACTTCTTCCTCTCATTAACTACGCTGATGTTAGTTTTCTGGATGTTTCAGAGGAACTGTTGAACAAACAGGAACGCCTTCAATTTGGGTATAAGTTTTGTTTTCGGTCTTCGTAAGTTTAATCACGTTACAGAGTACAGCGCTCAATTAAAATGGCTTCCTATCCGTAGATGTCGAAACTTACATGTGATATCATTCCTTTACTTTTTACTCTTTAATCCTCTTGCACTTCAATATCTCCGCGAGCGTTTTGAGTATCTTGTATCTCGTGAAACTCAGTGCCAGGGCACTAAACAGCTACTTTCCCAAATCCCTTTTCATTATTTAAGTTGATGTGGTGGATCCTTTACTGTAAGGGCAGTCAAGCTATGGAACTCATTCCCACATAATAGACGTGCTAGTTCTTCTCTTGATATATTTCAGAACGGAGTGAATAAATATTATCTATCAACGTAATTATGAATACACATACAAAAAAGGCAAAAAATAAAAAGGTAAAAAGGTTCTCGAGTGGCAGCCTTGTACCGTTAGGCGTAGTGTAGGGCGACCCTCGACCTGCGACGGGAGGCAACAAATTCTTCAAGCGACAAAGAGTTATCTAAATTCTGGAAAAGGTAGAAACCTGTAGGTGCAAGTTCTGCTAATTGCGGTGAATGACGGAGAGCTTCTAACCGTAGCTCTTGTAACTTGGAAACCGTCTGAATACAATACGAGGTCGCGTTTTCATACAGGAGCAGCGTGGACGAGCGATTGACCGAAGCTGGTGGGAGACGCGCGAGCTTCTATGTCATTGTGTTCAGTCTTTACAGTACACATCTGCAGTAGTGCTCATTCCGTTTGGTAAAAAGCTAGTCCGCCATAGATTGACCATCACTTTTCTATCGATAAGTTTTTGTTTAAGACATTGTTCAGGTGCTGAATCAGGATCTAACCAACTTGCTAAGCGCTTGCTATTACTTCGCGCTAATTATTTCGCGCTAGCGATCATTATAATAATGGGCACTCATTTGTTAAGCTCTTAACCCGACTGCCATGGATGGGTTATGTTTTACGCGCGTATCTTGTACGTATGTATGTTTGTAAATTTCTTTATTGTCTCCTACCTTCCAAATGACTGGATGGATTTCGACAAGTTCAGATATTGTTATATTCTTCTCAAAACTCCCACGTGTTCTTAAATAGATGTTTGAAAAAAAGGCGAATTTTTGATATGAAATAGTAATACTTTAATAAAGAAATTAACCAAGCCTATAGAGTAGGGTTTCAAAATAAAGAAACTTAAAGGGGGATTACAAAATTATATATAAGTTATATGTCTTAATTTAATGAGAATTATAAATTGATATAAAAACTTTTTGAAATGGGTCATGTTTGTGTAGGAACTCATTCTATCATATGAAATTTAGTTCATAAGAGTGTGTCGGGATACCAAAAGTCTAAAACAAAATAAATAATTTTAAAAAAATCAAAAATGACTGCAAAAAATTATTTCAAAATAATGCACTAAAAAGCGAGGTTGAGAATAGAAAACAAAATTAAATAAACTATAAACAAAGCAAACTCTACTTCATTTTAATAGATTACATTATGAACTGAAAGCCTAAGTTAAATACTCGCATTAAGATTAGTAGCAGTCGGAATCCAATTTCAAATTATTAACCGAAAGAAAATTAAAGGGTTCCGCTTATTACGAGTTCCGCGAGAGAGAGAGAGAGAGAGAGAGAGAGAGAGAGAGAGAGAGAGAGAGAGAGCTACATAGAGGTAGTATTAGCGGCGTAAGAATATCCACTACCGCATATCACCCCTTTGGTGTATTCAAATGCAACGTTATATTTACATTTCTAAATAATCAATGAAGAACATTAGGTGATTTAAAATTTCTAACAATAAACGTTTATCTTTTTATTTAGATGAAAATTAGAACTCTGACTGAATCGGACTGATTCTGACTCTAGTACAATATTTTAATAGGCTCTGTATAATATAAATAAATAAAAACGCATGGTGAAATGTATTGCTAAGCGCAAAACTCGAGAACGGCTGGACCAATTCGGCTAATATTTTTTTTTAAAATATTTTTTTAAATCCGACGAAGGTTCTTATGAAGAGAAAAATTGGAAAAATCACACGGAAAAATGCGTAAACCAAATTTTCCTTTTTCCCGTTAAAACTAACTAGCAGCAATTTAAACTATCAATTCTAGGAATGGTGATTTGAGATCGATTAATTGAAAAATCGATTCTTTGTGGTCGTAAAGATTGATTTGAGCGATGGATTGGATGAAATAATAGCACTTAATTTACACACATCTCATAATACGCTTGGTGATTTTGAAACAAACGTAAAATTCACCTATCAAGAGTCATAAAACGGAAATGATTGTTTTATGTTGTAAACACCTGTTTCTAAGTCTCTAAATAGCAGCCGAACCTGCCTATAAAACTGATTTCCTTCACTGAATGATTGATCCATTACTTACTATTTGTCTTCCTGTGGCTTAGAATTGCTATATTAAGCGATAACTATTTATTAATTTTAATAAAGGTAGGGTTCAATTATTGATTACAAAACATTACGTAGCAAAAATGGTGAAAATCAACTCGGCGTACTAAATTTCGTTTGTGGTAGAGCTACGCTGCAGTTATTTTATGACTCAACTAGAATACGTTGGCTGGACAGCGGAAGGACCACTCACACAATATCAGCAAAAATACTTGCATAATGCTGTTTCGATGACTCATCTGCTTTTCCAATCTTAATTTAGGATAGATGTAATATATCGTAACCACACTTGATAAGCATAATAATACAATACTAGATACAATAAAAAATTTTGTCTTATTATTTAAATATCTGTGTTCAAATGCCTAAATCCACTTTTACACTTATACAAAAAGCAGTCCTACTTAACACCTTGTGTATCACACGTAAATTCCTTAACTCATCATCGTCATCATTGTAAGTCTTTCTTTTCATCCTGCGGGCACACTTGGTCAAATCACATGTGTCAGTTTTCTACCCCTCAATACAGAGGGAGACAATTTTTTTAAATAATAATAGTAATATGACGCTAACGTAACGGTTGTGTGACAAAACTGCTACGTCAGCGCAGTCAGTCAGCACCTTACCAACAGGTGTTAGTGTCGTGCCTCGGCAAAAACCGAAGATGCAAAGCCCGTTTGTGCACATGACATCACCATAAAACGGCACCAGGTCTGGGCGTCTCCGTTAAATGGCGTCCTCTAAAATGGATGATTGAATTTAGTAGAATGCCAAAGGGCCGATGCCTGAAGGTCGCCAGGGCGCGTCTAGAGCAGGCGCTGGACACGACAGCATGCGAATCGGCAGCCGAGCACGATGGACTGCACGAACACCCAGCAGCCCCTCGCATCCATCATCCCCACCAGCTTGCTTGGTGTCACCACCTGCCACTGGTGGAGTACGCCGCATGCGATGGACTGGCAAAATGAATACCAACGCATTGCGGGAGTATTTTAGGGCAAAAGAGGGAGAAGTTGGAGGTTTTGCGTATTGGGCTAGGATGCATGGTCTTTTTGCTGAGCTGGAATCATCTACAACCGTCACAGAGCAACACCTGGCAGACCAAGTTTGGTATATCTTGCGCTTAAATTTATTTGATGGCGCCGAACTTGAACGGCTACGACCTGAGGATGTTCCCTCATTAGATTAAAATGCTACGGCTGAGGATGCGGCGCCACAAGTTGCAGAGCAACCCGCGTACGTGGATGCTGCCGTAAATACCCCAGTTGTGGTTGACGTTCCGTTCCGACGTGAGGTTCAAACGATGATGGAACAGTCGCCCAGGAACTAGAACTAGACCAAATGAGGAGTACATTGGAAGAGTCGATTATGGAAACGCGCAGTATGCCTTTCGGAAATTGACCGCGACTTCCCCGAATAGCCCTAAGCAAACGGAATCGGCCTGTCGTGTGGGCTCTAAACCAAATGATGGTGACCTATTTGGATGCCAGCCGGGGCCTTTGCGAGACGGACTCAATTCTTTTTGGCGCCGCACCACTGGCAGTCTGCCGTATTAGAGGCGCCAAACTTTCCACGGCTTGACGCGCTACTAGGCAAAGAAATAAGAACGAAAAACGTATCGCAAGGGCTAGGGCTATCATCGGCAGACTGATATGCTTCAGGTCAGCGATAACAGGCCAAGGATTGTACGCACCGTCAGGATGGCGTTTGCTGTGACAAGTTGTTCCAGCCGCATATAACACAAAAACTGACGAAGCGCATAGATGATCTGAAGTAGAGAATTTCTGCTTGGGGAAAACGGATTCGGCGATATACCGAGAGGGCGACACGGTTCAACCAGAATTATCTCTTCTAGAGTGATCAGAAGAGACTCTACAGATCATTGGAGCGACCAATGGTAAGTGGAACGGATCCAGCACCGAATCAGGCTGACATTGTCGCATTCTGGGGTGTGGTCAGACTCTGTAAATCACAACGAGGGCCCTTGGACGGAAGTTGTGGCGAGTCAGTGTGCGAGTAATACGCCCATGGATCCTGTCATCATAACAACGGATGACGTTGTTGAGACGGTCCGTAGGGCCCCAAAATGGAAAAGTCCGGGGCTCAACGGGCTGCATCACTACTGGCTGAAAGGGTTCGTGGTGTGTCACGCTGTGCTCGCCCAACGGTTTCAAGTGTCTCTCAACCAGAAGTCGCTCCCGAGCCTCTTTACCACTGGGATCACTCATTTGGTTCCTACAGATCAGGGTACCACAGACCAAAGCAAATACCGCCCCATTACGTGTCTAACGACCATGTACAAGACACTATTATCCATTTTGAGAGCGAGAATCACTCGTCACCTGGACTCAAATCGGGTGATATCGCGCGCTCAGAATGGATTTAGAGGCGGTGGTCGTGGAACCAAGAAACCACTCCTCATTGACGTGGTCGTTGGCAAAGTAGTGAAGCTTACCTTTCTTTGAAACCTATCAGTACTTTACGGGAGGGCTCCGGGAGGGGATTTCAGCTTCGAAACGGAGGTACAAAAGTGACCCACTGTAGCCTCCCTCCATTGCCTACGCTTTGGTGACCTTTTAATGGTAACCGAGGGTTTTTTCCGTGCAATAGAGGATCAGATCATGAAGACCAACAACTATCGGAGATACATCCTAAAGGATGGCACCGTCGACATCTGTCGAGTTTGCTGCCATCCTGGTGAGTCACTTAGGCATGTCATCACCGGTTGTTCGGCGCTTTCAAACTCTGAGCTTGTGCAGGCAAAATCTAGTAGCTAAAACACTTCACCAGGAGCTCATTCTGAAAACCGGTCTCGTGGACCGGGAATTGCCGTATAGCCGTATTACAAGTACTTGCCGGAAACCGTGCTCAAAAATGATCACGTCGGGCTCTACTGGGACCGGGCCATCATCACAGACAGGATTATTCTTGCGAATGAGCCTGATATTGTGTTGATGGATCGGACAAATTCAAGGATATTTTTGGTCGACATTACCATTCCGTAGGACGAGAATCTCGTGAAAGCCGAAACAGATAAGCAAACAAAATATCTGAACCTAGCTCACGTGGTGACTGATATGTGGGGTGGTCGTCTCTGCGAATGGGTTAATCCCGGTCAGCCTCTTGAGTCATCTGAGGTGACAGGAACTCCGTGACGGACCGCTCCGGGTTCAAATGCAGAAGACGGTGTCCCTCGATAACGCCCGCATCGTCCGCCGGTTTCTTTCCCTTTCCCCCTAACCCTTGGCCGTTTGTACTCCCTAGCCGAGGGCTTTCATCTGGTTGTGCTTTTATTTATTTATGTATTTTTTATGGTTTTATTTTATTCTATTGACATTTATGTATATTTATCATTTTCATTCAAAATTATATGTTTATAGAACCCAACCAGATGAGGAAACTATACAGATACCCCACAATAGTAATATCTTTATTTCGAGCAACAAAGATCATATAACATAATCAGTATAATTATGTGATAACATAATTATACTGATTACGACAATTTACGGTAGATAATTATAATAATAAGCAAAAGTTGAGTAAAAATAATTAGTATAAATTAAAACCTTTCAACCCAAAATCTATCAACGGTTATAAGCATTTATTCGCCAGTACATGAACCATACAATAATGGTTCAGGTACTGACAGTCAATGCTACTCGAGAACATCACCAGGATGCGGTTGGAGCTGGCCAAAATCCTACGTACCCGGGATGTACAAAGTTTACGTACGATCGCGTGGAAGCAATTCACTCGCGCTTCAGCGAACATCCCTGATGCGCTACAGAACCGAGGCAGCCCCATTAGCACCTGAAATGCATTATGGTATTGCACGCGTAAGTCGTTGTACTGCTTTTGAGAGTAACTCACCCAAAGGCTGCTCGTGTCACAATAAGCTTTAAACAGTGTAATCTTAACTTGTGTTGTGCAATGAGCAAACCCGCCGGCTATCATGTTGGCTCTTACAGACACGACCTGCGCTCTATATCAATATCTAAATTGTCCCTCAGGTCAGAGGTTACTAAACGTTCAAGATGCTTAAAATATTCTACTCTCTTCAGAGGTATTCCATTCAGGTTAACAGGAGGAATGTTAAGTGGACTTTTGTTTCTGACCTGAGAGATCATTTCACTTTAGCTTACATTGTATTTTAGTCCGTGACTAACAACGACTACTTAGACTACAGATATAGTCACTCAGAAACACCATATCGTGCGCGTAGTTAATATTATTCAAACATATTTTGTCAATATGGCAACCGACATGACTACTGCTGAGCTCCAAGTTGAAGAGTTTGGGTGAGGTCAAGCCCCCCTGTCTCAACCCGCATTCCAGCCCATATGGCTCAGAAAAAGCACTCGAACATCGTACGACATTAATTTGTTTTGAATACCAATATTTAAATATATTATTTAATTCAGCAGGCCAATTGATACTATCTAATTTCTGCTACAAAATGTCGTAGCTAACCAAGTCAAACGCTTTCGACAAATCAAGGAAACAGGCATAGATGGGTGTTTGTAATCTGTCATTATACATAGTACCCGATTTAGGCTTTCCATATCACACCCATAGCTGAAATTTACACCTGGCCTCCGTGTGAGCTTCACTCACATGCCTGTTACACCCAACTATTTTTCCTTTTTAATTGTCTTTCAGCATAATTAACTGCGGCCGCCTGACTTAAGGGCGTATGTTATATCACTATACATTTTATTAATAATTGATCTGTGGTCCATATAATAACACATATTAGCGCATTCATTAAAATCTTTAGGAAAATGTACTCGTATAAGTCGTAATTCTTCATGACACTCCTTATAATATACATCAACTTGTTCAGGATTTCTTTCACCCCATACAATTTTGTTCCTATATAAATTATTCACATTATGAATTTTCGGCTTAATTATACTTAATTTTATTTCCATAATTAAAGGATAATGATGAGACCACACAACGTCGTATTGTACATAAATATTTATAATAGACACCAAAAGCAAATTCGGTGACAACACAGTGTGGTCACGCCACTGCTTTGACCCATTAGCCTCGCTTACGAACGTATACGTATCGGAACCTATCCCTAGAATATCAACACCTGCACAAGTCCGTCTAAATACATTACATAAATCTGTTAGTTCCTTATAAAATAATTGTTACTACTTACTACTTATCAGTCGGCATGTAGATACTAAACACTAGGAATGATATTTGGCACATAGAAACTTTTATCGCACATACTCGCGGATTATCGCATTTCAAGACCGGGGCATTTTGAAAGATACTCCTACTGCATAGTAGCGCTACTCCTCCATATGACCGTCCACAGAGCATACCTGCCGTCGTGTCCATTGCTGAGGCACCCGTATACATAAAATCGGTATTAACCCTTCAATCCCCATAAAATTCCCATGCAGTCGCATGCGCCTGGCAAATCCCGAGCGATCGCATGCGACCGCACCCACCCACAGCGCTCAAAACCATTAAAACTTATATTTAGGGATTACTTTTCTGTGAAGAAGTTTGGCATTATAAAATCTATACATAATTCTCTATCAAAACAAAAGTCAGGTTTTACTTAATTACAAAGAGATTTTATTGTATTTTGATAACAAAAAAAATTACCAAGCGGATGTCGGCAGCGTGAAAATCACAATTACGTCTATATATTATTCGAAATTATTTACGTAAAAAGATAAATTATCTTCACACAAAAACTTTTGTTACAATTTTATTATAAAACACTATAGCAAAACACTAATAAAACACTAGAAAAATCCAAAAATCAACACAACAACATCCAAATGAAAATGGCGTACGGCCTTGTATATGATATTTTGTACGTTTATTTTGCCTACACAAATTTACGTTGACAAAGTAAAAAAATAAACTTGTTTTATTCGTGGTTCATGTAATTTAAGGAATTTTAAAAATAAAAATTTAATAAAAAAAATTTAATACATTAAAAAGTAATTATTCAGTTATTTCAATATTTTTACCGATTAATTAAATATTTTTGCCGATTATTCGCATAACAACGAATTTTAATCATCCAAACACTACGGTAACGTACATAGCTACAAATCACTGAAACGACGTCAGGTAATAAAGTTGATACTGGGTATTTTTTAATATTTTGCTTTGTTTGTAAGATTCAAATTTAAATTAGTGATAAAAAAACTATACATGTTGTAATGAAATATAGATAACTTCATAATTCTTCGGATTTACCTAAAAGGTTATTTTAAATCGTGTGAGTACGCTTGTGCAAAGTTATTCCTGAATGATTACAGTGAAACGTCAAAAGGTATTCCTTAGATTGGTTGGCTATAATTTACCATAAAAAATATTATAAATTATGTGCAATATTTTATAGTACGATTGCAGCCTGTATCGTCAAACGCCACATAAGGCCACCCGGGCCTAGTGATAAGATGGATACGGTGCTTGTAAACAGTGTTTTAGGTTTTGCAAACGTAACTTTCTTGGTTTCTACGTTCCTTAGTATAAAATTTTTAAAACTACAAATTTAAACAAACACTATTTAAAATCTTGATAAACAACCGCTGGTAGAGGCAAAAATACCCGACAAATATTTGTTGACCACAAAAAAATGTTTGGCGTTATGTTGGGCGTAGGTAAGCTTGTGGTTCGAACGAGCGTTGACTCGATATTATCGCGTGTACATGTGATATTGTTATCATCCTTCTACGCAGTTCAATTGTTTTCAAATTTCATTCAAAGTTATTGTTTTGATGGTAATTAGTTACATCAATAGATAACCTAATAAGATGCCTTTAGGAAAAAATAACAAGCAAAAACTACAAAACGATAATTTAACATGATTACTTTGTGACTTCTAATTTCAAAAATCGTCTAATAAAAAGTAAGGTAAAGTTACAGCCTACATACGTCCCACTGCTGGGCACAGGCCTCCTCTCATTTCTGAGAGGGTTTTGGGACAAGGAAGTGTCCACCGCGCTGCCTCAATGCGTGTTGGCGAACTTCACATGTCTTCGAAATATTTTTTTTCTTATTCCTCAGACATGCAGG
>DWHP01007416.1:0-10959 GCA_018247895.1 Parnassius honrathi
ATCCAAGCTTATGCTCATTCACAAAATTGTTCAATTTTAACGGATTTAAAACATTTTTTTTCTAGCAAAGTTGTGAATAAAAAATGCCAAAAGGATTATTAGAAGTTTTACGACAAATAATTATAACTGTGAGGGAAGAAGGATATTCCACGAGAGAAATAACATGCAGAGTTGCTGTATCCCAATCCTGTGTCGTGACCACGTTCCACAGGTACCACGGCATGGATAATTTAGCTGACTGCTTCTCTGAAATGCTATATCAGGTTACTGGAAGCCCATGACCTAACAATCAACGCCACGATAATAAAAGCAAAAGTGCGGGCCGCCTCTATACTTGAAGTTAGCACTCAGACTTCGACGGAGATTGCAGTGAGTTAGCCTCCGGAAAAATGAAGAAGATGAGGAGGAAAACATTTGGCAAAACTGTCTCTTCGTTGATGGATCACGAATCAGTACTCATTCAGATAACTGACGTGTTTAAAGAACTGCCACTGGAACCGTTCAACAAGACGGGAAATTGGTATCTTCCTTTCAAAGAACTATTTATTTGGTCGGAAGAACTCGACCAAATAAATAGTTCTTTAAAAGAAATTTTCTTGAGTGACTGCATTACCCAACAATCTTCCTACAAGCCGCGCAGTGGTTTCACACTCCGTGGACCGGACTAATTTACTTATTGCGTAATATTTGCGGGCCATATCTTTCAAAAAGTTTCAGGTTTTAATTAAGCGAAAAATGTTTGGTAAGTATTATTATACTACTAAAGAATACATGATTCATAATAATATTAAGAATAACCCCTGGGAGTGAAGTGATCGCTACCATGATGTTCCTGAATGTTTTCATACTAATTGTATAAAATATTATATTGTAAAGTCTCGCTGAGTTTGTCTTTGGTTCTTCCCAGGACAGAGGTTTTTTTCCGAGCCAGTGGTAAAGCTTAAATGACTTTCAATAAATATTCTTGTAGTCTATCTTCTTCTATCTAATATATAAAAATTAATATTTGTTTGTTCGTGTTGTATGTGCTGCCATACCGTTCCTCAGATTACGATAAAACTTTGTCAACCTATTGCTTGCACTTCCGCGAGGGTTATCGGCATATGGTAGAATCCAGATATTACACGTGCGAAGCCGAGGCAGATCACTAGTATCGAATAAAATTATTCTATTCTATAATATAATTTAACTTAGAGCTAAACTGCCTATTTGAAGCATAAATATAACAAATATTTTAAACTGTATATTTTAAACAGAAGGGCTCTGCCTAGTGCACAGCCCTTCTGTCCACATTTAGATTCTAATTCGAAGATAGATGTAGATGTCTGTGGCTATAGCATCCACCTACCATCGGGTAGACTGTGTGCTCATTTGTTACCCTTATTCTATTTTTTAAAAAAGCTAAATGTTGAGAAGATTTTTGCTTTTACCTAAATAATGTAATTCATTTAATTCCGTGTTGTTATGATTAATATTCAGGATAAATTAATTTAAAACAGTCTTGTAAATATCAAAAATACTATGTTATGTAATGTTGGACGATGGATGAAGGTCTCTTAATACCATGCTTTGTTGCATTCCTTTGGGGAAACCACGTTCAGCATTTGACATCACAAGTGAAATGATGAACATAGGCCATATATCACGGACTCTAATGATGATGGTGATGACGTGTCATGATTTTGTTATTTTAACACTAATTAGTTTTTTTTCTACATAAAAATTTATTTACAGTTTGTTGTTGTTGTTATTTACAATTCCTACTTCTCACAGCCCACACCACAATACTTCATGGAAAACTTTAGACAATAAATCTGTAGAAAATATTACGCTTGATAAAAATAGCCCTCGTTAAATATTTCGGAGAACATTATTCGAGTTCAGTGGCGATTTATCAAAAGCAAAAAGATGAGGGGCGGAAAAATAAACGAATAAAGTTTGCGAGTTGGTTCAGTTTTTGCCCTGGATAAATAGAATGTCAGTGAGTTGTATGATAGTGCCGCAAGGCTAGTAATATTTTGAGGAAGCTGATGTAAATTTTAAAAAGCGGTCTAGATGTGACCCGAAAGGTCCACACGACTAACTTCGCAATGGAAGGAATAAAGAAATATCGTATGTTTTTATGTTTTATACAATTTTTCATTCGGCACAAAAGCGACTTGATCGATTTTGCTCAAAATTTTATGAGGTCTAAACTACATAATTATGCGTTAAATGAATCTGGTCCCATGTCAATATCATTCTTTGTTCTCCAGATACACGAGGCGAAAATTGTATCCGAACATACATACATACATACGTACATGTGCATACACGGACATCCTCTTAAAAACCATACTATTCGACTCCAAAGACCTTGAAACGTGGAAATATAGTTTTTCAATTTGCAAAATTGGACCCATTACAAAAACTTCCCTCTAGGAAGTTAAAAATTGTATAGTGATATTAAAATTTTAGACAGAGGTATAGATATTTCGGCTTGAATTTTATCCGACGGATATTTCGAATAAATGATCCACGTCTGTAACATTTATTGCCAGAATTTTTTCAATTAAAGCGGGATTTTGAAACCTATTAATAAATGACGGGATTCATTCCATGAAAGGGAAAATTTTAATATTAAGAGGCCGAGCAGATAAGTTGAAATCTCCAAGAGACGGTACTATACTCGTACACACCCCCGCGTAACATTCTATCTTCATATTGTTCTGAAGTAAAACCTTATGGGTGTATTGGTACTTAACAGCAGAAACAGGTTTCAACAGGAGGAGACAGAGAGCCCGTCAGTTCATTTAGAACAGGTAGATATACGAAATAACTTCTACCCTGTTGTGGAAAAATGTAAACAAACTAATTAGTAAAATGACTGTTACGGAATGCTAAATACATTATATTAGGTTGATTTATAACTTTACGGAATAGGACACTAACTTATCAATGAAGTATAGAAATGCGTTCTATTTTCGTCGAATCTTAAATTAGTTAATAGCCAAGTCCAGAATAACTAAATTAAAGTCTATATATATTTTTTTCAATCTTTGTATTTGGCGGTAGTTTATTCGTATGTAAAATTGAGAAACTCGAACTACATGCCACCGAAATATTACTGCCTGAATTTTTTTTTACAAAAAGTGTTTTGATGTACTACAGTCAACTTTGGCAGACAATGCTTCGTCTTATTTTAGAGTAGCATCATTAGTAAGTGTATACTGCTGTATTAAGTGTCATACCGGCAGCGTGGCGCGCAGAACCGCCTGCATTGAATACACTTGCTCCGGGCGGCGAACAACGCGGCTACGCAAAAAAAACATCAAAAAACTCGAAGAAATTGTTGAGGTCGACGTGTAACCATCAGTTATTTAGCTGAAAGCTTTCATTTTGGGACAATTCAGTTTATTTTATAGCTACTATATACTCATACCTTAAAATTCAAATAGGTGGCCGCGCGCTGGGATCTTCGTACCTTAACAGACGCCCATATAAAGGCAAGAGACATTTCAAAGCTAAATTTAGCAATAATTGAAGGTTCAGATTTTTTTGCGCTCTTTTCTTAACCATAGAATAAAGATATCTGAGTTAAAATTGTGTACCCATGACACCATTTTAACTCAGAGACGAAAAATCAAAGGAAGGTGTGGAAAAGGTTGTCTTCCCCGTCAGCCAAGAGATTTAGGGTGTCTGCGTCCGCTGAAAAAATTATGGCATCTGTCTTACGGAAGGTGTAGTAATGATCGACAATTTAAGTAAAGAAGAGACAATAAACGGAGACCGTATCATTAATCAAAAAACTACGCGAAGAACTAAAGAATAAACGTCGAGAAAAATTGCGTGCTGGAGTGCTTTTTTATTATGATAATGCGCCATGCCCATTGATCTACCCCGCCATAAAAACTACTGGGTTTCAGTTGATGCACCATACTCTTCAGATCTAGGTCCGAGTGCTTTTTAACCTTTTTACTTACCTGAAAAAGCAATTTCATGGTGTCAAACTCGGCGGCTATTATGAGGTGAAGTGTACTTTTTTCGAGTCTCAGGATCAAGGCTCGTTTCCAAGGGAATTAAACAACTTGCAAAACACTATTATAAGGTATATTAGCCTAAAAGAAAATTACTTTGAAAAATAAATACAATTAACATATACTTATCCTAAAGCCTAATTGCGTTTCCTAATTTTATTAATCAACCAGTACATTAGTAAAGTACAGATGTAATTTTACTATATCTATAGATTTCTAAGTTACTTGCCACGCTATTCTTACATCCAAACAAAATTACATCTATATTATTTCAATTTCAGCGTTCACAATACGTACTTCAAGCAGTGTTGTTCATTCCGTTGTTCGAATATGTATACTAAATTACGTAACATAGGAGCCTGTAAATCTTTACTGGTTTGACATCTATTATTTATTATTATTATGGTCGTGAGCCACCGGTATATATAGGACGTCTTACCATTTAAAGAAAGATTACCATTGGAGAATCTTTCTTCACAAGGTCATGGACAGCAGATTACTCCATAGCAAGAAGGTTTTTTATAGAATGAAGATGACAAACGAGTACAGAATCACACCAAAGAACTAAGATGGAATACCTCGTTCCCAGAAACAATGGTTCCGGTTCCCTACACTCAACATAGGAAACACAGCATTAAGCTGCAATTAACGCTGATATTCTGTGACATAGTTGTACTCCCCCAGTCGAAACAACCCTTTTGGGCTACAACTACAATATAGCTGATCCATGGCTTAACCACATATATGTTGTATGTCTGATTAAGATAACTATGCTTACGTATTACCCACAGAACAATGTCCCGCTCTACCGGAAGGTATTAGCAATAACCACGGTTAAATATTATCAAAGGACTTACCTATTTCATTATTCTTTTGTTTCAGGTATAGAAATACACTCCTAAATAATTCGTACCACAGATCAATAAAGGTATTGCAAAAACGCTATTATATTGTAATATTTTATAACCTGTTTTCTATGTAGGAACTTCTTTTTTCATTGTAAGCGTATATTTAGGAAGATAATTTTTTATCTATATCAAATCTTAAGCAAAAGTACGCCGCTTGAAGTAATTGAGAGCAAATATAATTACAACCTGTAAAGTTTTATCTTTGTTTGAAGTTGTTGACCGATTACTGTAAGCTATACACTGGATGACCTTTTTACCGTCTGGAAAAAAATAGGGTGTAACCTGTGAACGGAGTAAAAGCCTGATATTTGACAAAAAATAAAAACAAAACTTTTGAATTAAACGTTTGATAACTTTTTTGAATAGTTACTTTGCCCTTTGCCCTTGAGCCTGTGACTCTGCAGTGACAAGGTCAAAGCTACCTACTAAATTTGTTGTTTTATTGTCGTTCGTAAAGTAGGGTGGATATGATTTGAATTTCGATAGGTTTTAATTAAATTTATTCATTCAATTAAAACATTTTGTTTTTTGTTTCTGTAAAGTGCTGTGTGAACAGTGATATAGGCTTCTACTCCGTTCACATGTTACACGCTATTTTTTTCTGACGATAAAAAAGATCAGCCAGTATATAGCACTTATCATTAGGTCGAGAGCGAATTCGTCACCAAAAACAGTCAGATACGTTCAAAACCTACCATCGCGATCGGTGAACTCCAAACGTAAGCTTCCAAGGTATTGTATATTTTAGGAGCTTATTTGACTAAAAGTTTGAAGGAGGTTGAATACTGAAGTTTCTTGCCACATCAATGTAAGATTTGATTAAGAGCCTATACTATTCCTCAGACCTCAGATGGCTTGGCGTGATTCTCTGTTATGCCGAAAGTATTGCAGCATTAATTTTGAAATAAATACACAGTAAAGTTGAGAATTAACGTAAAGTATACTATTTTAGAAGAAAACACGATTCCGTAAAATTTTCACAATAGAAAAAAAATCCAAATTTACCTCTAAACCGAACAATAAACCGCTGGTATTCACAATATACTTCAAATTAGATCATGAAACTTTGCATACTAACTGAACTAACTATAAATCAGATCTTATGTTTTTTTCCAATTACCATTATTTTCACCGTAAAAAGAATTACCCAAACTATGGGCGTCCTGAAGCGTGTTCCCTGCCGCTCAACGCCCGATACCCCCGCTCAGTCTCACTTCGGCTTTCGAACGGGAAAGTTGTGTCGCTTGCACTCAAAATATACATTAAGCAAAAGGCCCTCAGTTCTACCTCGCCACCGTCTATATGACGCTGCGCTAGAGAGACGCAACCTCTGGCTCACTCTCGATTCATCCGGTATTTTGTATATTACATGTTTATAATGCTATTTATTTAATAAAACATTCAACTACGGTGTTATCGTTTACATTAAAATATGAGGTCAGCGGTCTTTTATAAAATATATTTCAAATTATAGACATGATAGTGATGGGAACATTATTAGGGAAATGCAATGTGATAACAGTTGGCAAAACAGCAGTACGTTACCATTCCGTTGCGTAGAAACCAGGAAAGCAGTTAACTGCACTTCATAATATTTCGGAACGTGTTACAGGCCCATTCACAGATTTAACGTTTTAAAGATATTCACAGATATAACGAACTCTTAAACTTTTTGAACAGACCTCGAACGGGCGCGGTGCACTCTATCATTTTTATTCCATTTAAGCCAAACCGTCAGCGTCATTATGCATGGGGAATAGAACTGAAGAGGCAGGCAAAGTGGAGGGAAAAGTATGCAAACGCCCGTATGCAAAAGATTGCAAAAGGCTGTATTTTTACCGTATTTTTTATTTATAAAAAGCTGAAAAGTTTCGGTATGTCCTTATAAATTATAAGATTTGCAATTGTACGCTCTAACAGGCGGGAACAGTTACAGAGAGCTTTGTTACTGCTACTATATAGGTGGTGTAAGAATATCCACTACCTCATACCATCCCGTGAGTGTCGTATGAGACGACAGAGGGAAACAAAATAAAAAACTGCGGCTACCAAATGCCAACCCGCTTGTCAAGCGTAACAATTACGGAGTAATCTGTGGGGCAGGCCTATTCAAGGAGGTTCAGCAGTGGACTTTAATAGGCTAAAACGATAGCGATATTTACTATAGACTGTGTTCATAATAAATAATTTTAAATTTGAATTGAAATCATTGTGATTTATGATGAACTCTTTCTTCGCTTTTAGAAGGAATGTAATAACATTCGCAAAACTTATTTAAATTGAACCTGTTCTATTATAAGTTTATAAGCTTATCCATTGGAGACTAAATCTCTGTCTATTGAAACTATAATCAAAGATTAAAACACAAAACGTTTGTTTGTAATGAAGTTAGTTAAACTTAGATTGAAATAAAGTTCGTTAACGAACTCCATCCGATTCCGATAACAACGATGTCATTGAACTTTTATTGAGTTAATTCTAATGAAGTTAAGTGGGAACACTTTAACAATGGATGCCGTTTGATCGCCATGTTTGCCTACAACTTTGAAATTGCCTTTGATGTTGACTTGTGTGATCGAACTATGTGTTTGATTTAATTCATTTATTCACTCCTGCCTCGTTTGTTTAGTAGCAAGTGAACTGCGGATAATGTGGGTCCCGGGTTTCCCGAGATTCGAACCTAAACAGTTATTGACGGACGGATTAGAAAGCGCAGTTTTTTTTAGTTTTTTTTTTTTGAGGTTTTTTTCAGCAAGATGCCGTTGTCCATCTGCTGTTTCGTTTCCTTCTATTGCCCCTTACGACATCCATAGGATGATATGGTTCTTTTGCACCGCCACTATACAGCACATACAAATACGTAGGTCACTCAATAAGTTTTGAGAAGCTCGAAATTTAAAAATGGAACGCACCCGTGTTATATATTTCTAAAAAGCAAATTTATTTAAAAATAGAACTCCTTAAGCCAAGCGCAATATTAAAAAAAAAAACAAAGTTGTATTAATTTTCCTGCAACGCTTCCCGCTCTTTTTATTTAAAACGATGAATCTTAACCGTGGCAGAGGTTATTTTCCAAACGAGTGGTAAATTAAAAAAAGTGACTTTCAATAAGTATTATTTATAATCCAATATTGAATAAAATCGTTTCTGTTTCTATTAAGCCTATAAAAGTACACTGCTAAACAAAAACCTTCCTCATAGACTGTCTCATAGGGGGATTTTGGCATAGTAGCCACGCTTGGAAAGCGGGTTGACAACCACGGTGATTATAATTTTGAGTAGTAGGAAGATGCTGCTGCCCCTTTTCCTCTTTCAGTTTCAGATATGGGGTAGCAGATATCGTTACACAGCTACTAAACGATTCAGCCCAGTAGACTTGCGGGTGGATGAAAAAGAAGAAAGACTGTAGCTGCATACTCTTTATGTTTCTTATTGAACAATGAGAAACATAAAGAGTATGCAGCTGATTCTTGACCCGGCTTCGTCTGAGTAAAATCTATTACTATTTATTATAAGATAATCAAAGGCCATTTATTTATATCAATTTTCCATATTATCAAGTCGCAGTTTTCTTGATAAATTGTAGCCTAGATAACAACTAGAATTGCTATCTATCTGTTTGTGAAGTTTTATTACGAATGGTGCAGTCGCTCCAAATATTGGTTCGGGGTCACGTCTTATTAGTCTGCAAATATCACCATGAGCTTTATACTATCATCATCATTACAGCCCTTCACAAGTCCACCGCTGAACATAGGTCTCCCCCAAAGACTGCCACAAAGCACGGTCCTGAGCCACCTGCGTCCATCGACTTCCTGTATGTCTTGCCAGGTCGTCACTCCATCTGGTGGGTGTCGCCCGCAATATAAAACAGCTATTTCATTATTACAAATAGACACTTCAATTTTCCTTATGTGTATGGATATCGAGCGAAACATTCAAAGGAAATTGCTATTTGTGGTGTTTGTTAATAATGGTACAATATTCTATCATGAGCTTTATATTATCATCATCATTACAGCCCTTCACAAGTCCACCGCTGAACATAGGTCTCCCCCAATGACTGCCACAAAGCACGGTCCTGAGCCACCTGCGTCCATCGACTTCCTGCATGTCTTGCCAGGTCGTCACTCTATCTGGTGGGTGTCGCCCTCAATATAAAACAGCTATTTCAATATTACAAATAGACACTTCAATTTTCCTTATGTGTATAAATATCGAGCGAAACATTCAAAGGAAATTGCTATTTGTGGGGTTTGTTAATAATGATACAATACTCTATCATTAATAAATGTACGTGATTCGTTTATCTGCGTACAAGATAAGTTCTTATTACAGAGAACATTAGGTATATAATCCGTTGTCTCTTCTATATATCGCTGATGTTTAGGTTTGCAGCAATATAGCTTAAGGGCCGTAAAAGCATAATAGCGCCTGTAATTGCTTAGACAGCAATTTACTTTCTTTACTATTAAAACTATTAGGAGGCACTTTAAGAATGTGTAGATAGGCAGTGCCAGTGGAAAAATATCCACTACATACTATCGACCCGTGGGTATCGTAAGAGGCGAGTAACTTAAAGAGGGTATGGATACGATAACAACTAAAAAAAATTGCGGTTACAAATCCGCTTGACTAGCTTGGCAGCAGTGCCAGTTGACTTTTATAGCCAGTAATGGATATACGATTTACAATAAGTTTTTATTGTTAGTATGCCGTGTGATAGAAAATATAGTGTAAAAACTCCATCACTGTATTAGACTCTCGTAGGTACGGTGTCTCCGGTAGGTCTTGAACTCTGGAACTTCGGTTTTGGTGTAACTTTTGACGGTGTAAGTCTCAATGGGTTTACAAGACCTTTGTAAAATCGTTGTCATCGTGAACAAACCGGAGTTTTGATTTTCTCTTCTTCTCTTAATAATCTTAATAAAAACTCGTTATCATCCAGTGGTCGCATTTTGTCAGTAATACGTTAGACTTTTAACTTTGTATCTTAAGCAAACTGCCATGAGCCGAATGACATCCCGATGTCAGTGTTAACCCGGAGTACCTTCAGCTTTTTAATTATTATCCTTGAGTGCTGGATACACCCAAAACATCGGAAATTAAAAATCAATAAATTAAACGTGATTAAATACATAAAAGTAGTTTTAATCAATATGTAGTGTTCGCCTAAATATAGGAAATCATTATATAATTTAATTATTTAATTCGGATCAGAGCTTAAAACAATATCACATTTGAGCGCTCCTATATTAACGCGCGAATATTTGTGTATGTTCTCGTAAGACGAAACCTCACCACATCACTTTTTTTCAAGTAATATTTCCCTTCACATTCAGTAATATTGCGTGGGCACTATTCTAGAAAGAGTACATCGGTAATCTTTCTAACGGAGCGCGCAATAAGAAGCTTAGACCGGCTTAGTGCTTGCATTCAACTCTTATGAAAAGTGGACGTTTTATGAATATGATTTTTCTGTCCATTCTATGTTACCCACATTTTCTATATTGTACCCGAATACGGAGCCAATTTTAAGGTTTCTATTAATATCAACTTACAGATCCGATCTTATATATATAAAACTAGCTGTTCCTCGCGACTTCACCCGCGTGTAATTTATTACGATTGAATTTCATTGATTTCAATTTTTTTGCGTGGTACTCTAATACTTTTACTAAAGTAAAATCCTCCTCATAACGTCAGCTATCCCCCAGTAAAGTCCCGTCAAAATCGGTCCAGCCATTTCGGAGATTACCCGGAACAAACAGACAGACAGACTGACTAAGATTTGAACAATTGTGTTTTTGTTATAAGTACCGTATATACTTATGCATTAACTAAAAAGCTGTTATATTGACATTTCAAACAGACACTTCAGTTTATTTATTTGTATTAGATGATAAAATGCTGGTGCGTGTGTCCAGTTTTTTATTTAATTATGTCATACTTAAGTACTGGGCACGTTGAGCGAATGAGTGAAGACCGAATGGTGAAAAAAATATATAGCGCGAAAGTAAATATTAAAAGGTGTC
>DWHP01007417.1:0-10958 GCA_018247895.1 Parnassius honrathi
ATGCACGGGTTCCAGAAGGAAGGCGAACTAGTTTCTCGCCAATTCTGCCTATGTGCTCTGACTTTGCCTTGGCAATGTCTCTTTTGAAGAACCTAAGTAGGAATTGGTGTTCTTTTGCGAGGATTTGTGGTCTATCTTATATGGGACAAACAAAAAGATCAATTAGAACCCGCATAAAAAAACATATAGCTGATGTGAAGCATCAACGTTCCGGGAAGTCTGCAGTATATATATAGATCACATCCTAGACGGCCCCCACCAGATAGACCACAAATCCGCGCGAAACAACACCGTTTCCTACCGAGGATGATACGTGAGGCTATTGAAATTAAAAAACATCCTAATTTCAATAGAGAAGGAGGCTGACGGACCCTATAAACAATAAAATTAAGACTAAACCCAAGCATACCACTGCAGGACAGTTCATTTTGCAAATATCGGACCATAAACCATAATTTAAAAAGCTGAAGGTACTCCGGGTTTAACAATGACATCGGGACGTCAGTCATCTCAGCCCCCGTGACCAAACGTCGGGAATTAAAAATAACTAAAATTACACGCGATAAAATCCGAAAAGGTAGTTTTAATTAATGTGTAGTGTTCGCGTAAACTCATTATAATAAGAATTCATTCACACTTACCAAATGACCTAATGAAAACTGTTGTGGTACCAGTTGTGAAGAACAAAACAGGAGATGTCTCGCACAAGGAGAACTACCGGCCCAATTCACTAGCAACAACCATTGCTTAGGTACTAAAAGGTCTGCTCGACTCTTGCTTGCAGTCATTTAAATGTATACGACGCCCAGTTCGGGTTTCGGACCGAAATATCCACTGAAAGCACCATCGTAAGTGTCAAGCATACCGTCCTTTATTACATTGATCACGGAACCCCGGTGTATGCCTGTTTCCTTGACCTCTAAGGCTTTTGTCCTTGTTTTATATGACTTGCTTTGGACGAAGCTTGGTGATAGGAGGGTACCGGTTGGAGTTCTGAATATATTAAAGTATTGGTATGCCAATCAGACCAACCTTGTGAGATGAGCAGACTCTCTTTCGGAATCGTATGTGTTGGAATATGGGGATTGATATCTCCCAGGCTCTTCAACGTATATGTAAACGATCTCATCGTGGAGCTGACCAGCATGCGTGTTCGGTGTCGGATTGATGGCATCAGTATAAACAGCATGAGCTACACAGATGGTATGGTGCTGCTTAGCCCCACGGTGGGTGGACAGGGGTTGCACAATGTATGTGAGACGTATGCTGCTGTACACGGGCTCGCGTACAATGTGAAAAAGACGGAATATATGGTCTTTGAGGCTGCTGGTAAATGTTCCAGTAATACAACAAAGTATATCACCTTAATGGCGTGAACATCAAACGTGTGACTGAATTTAAACATCTGGGGCATGTCATCACTAGGAGCCTCAAAGGTGAATATGATATCGAAAGGGAGCGAAGGGCTCTGGCCGTTAGAGGTAATATGTTGACTCGCAGATTTTCTCGCTGTACAGAAGAGTTTAAAGTGACGTTATTTAAAGCATACTGCCAAAGCGTGTACACGGGTAATCTGTGAGTCAAACATACCAAGAAACCGCTAGACACTCTTCGAATCCACTATCACAATGTCGTCAGGATGATGTTGGGCGTGCCGCGTTTTTGCTGTGTATCGGGGATGTTTGCGGAATAACTAACTAATGGCTTCGATGCCATCATTCGCCAAAAAAAACGAGCTCCCTGATCAGCACAGTGAGGAACAGTTCCAATAGCATCCTGAAGACATAAGCAGACTGATTTATATCACCGATCTGGAAATGCTTTGTGTGAAGAGTGACGATCACGGGAATATACCCTTTCCCCTGATGGCGGCACTCTTAGTAACAAATATAATTATTGTAGGTAATTTATTGTATCAAGTGTAATTTTTAATCCCCATTAACAAAATACCATATAGGCCATTTAAAGTGGAAACATTTGTTTGTTAAAAAAATAAAAAAATATTTTTGTGTTGTTCATTTGTAAAATATTTTATTTTGATCTAAGGAGATTTGTTATAATTACTTATTAAAAATGATATCGCGCAAATGGCCACCTCTGGCCTTGGCAACTAAATGTGTCCTTTTTTCGGCGTTTTCAATCACGTTGGCCAATGTTTCGGCGGATATGACGGCAATTTCTTGATAAATATTGTTCTTGAGGGCAGCTGAGTCCTTGGCTTGTTAGCGTATACCTATTGGATTTCAAATAACCCCACAAAAAAGTCTGGTGGCGTCAAATCAGGTGATCTCGGTGGCCAGTCAAAATTGCCATTTTTCGATATCAGACTAATGTCAAAGATATAGCGTTGCCCGATGCTTCCACTTTAAATGGCCCACCCTGTACTCACATAGTTTGTAAGCCATTCTTTACTAACACATGGATGTACAAGTTGTCCGAAATAAATGGTTAATTAATATTATTATAGGGGAGGAAACTACGAATGGCCCAATGGATTTTATCCATACTTATCACTCTCTGTGCTAAATTCCAGTCTTCTTCTGTCGGTGTCAGGGTATTTTCATGCCGGTTTACCCTCTCAACTACGCAGCTATTTGGGAAGTGAGCTTCAGTTAGAATGCGTTGGGTTTGATCCGCCGATATTGAGTATCTTCCGTCGAGTTTCTTTAGAGTGATGAATCTCGGCGTGTTCTGTTTTGCTAGGATTTTCCTTATCCGATTCGCTTGTTCGTAAGTTTCTATGTTACCACAGAATTTACGCCACCCTGTCGAGCGTCGACACCTGATACATTTCTTGTATTCAGAATTAGCTTTCTTTTATAGTAACTAGTCTTCATACATTGAGGTATTCATGGCCCTATTTAGCGCTTTTCTTACCTTCTTATGTTTCCTATCTAGTTCTTTATCCCATCACGGTTGCCTTACCTCAGCGTGCCTTGGTGGAGTAATTTCTGGACATTATTCATGGTAGCTATCCATCATGGCTTTAGTAACAGCTGCTACCTGTTCTTCTAGGAGCGATTGATCTGCTATGGTATTTGTCCCCTCAACACCCGCGAGCGAAAACATCAGCCTATTAAGGTATGTTGTTTTATCCATTTTGCGGCGATTTCTCCATGGTGGTGTAGCAGGGATATTGACCTGTAGTACGCACCTGATCCATTTGTGGTCTGAGCATGAAGCCTTTTTCGACACATGCCATCCCATTATTAGTTTAGCTGCTCCTTGTGGGTTTTTCCATTCCGCAAAGGAGATGATGCACGTTGGACTCCGTCTCGATCACAACCTCTAGTCCGGTCATCTCGCAGAAATTCACCAGCCTGACGAGGTCATGCGGTGGAAGAGTGTCTTCCTCCGTCATGTATACCGAGGCGACGACTAATCTTCCCTCCGGTGTGTATTGCTACGACATACGTGTCTCTGGAACAGAAATCTGTTAATAGTTTTGCACAGATATCTTTAGTAGTATAAATACACGCTCTAGGCTTATCGTGCTCAGAGTTGTTGAATAACTTACCTTTTAGGTTGTTAGGCCTTTGATTTTACCAGCCCCAACCCACGGCTCCTGGATTAAGGCTATGGCCGTCCTTTGTGCCTCCAACCACTTGCGTAATTGAGCAGACGCAGTTTCGCTGTGGTGGAAGTTGGCCTTTACTAGACTAGTTCTGGACGAAGGGCACGCCATCATTGACCGCGTCCTCTTCATCCCTGTGCAAATGGCGTAAGTCTGCCAGCAGATCTCGGGTCTCATCGTCAGCCAGCGAGTCTAAATCGGACGGCAAAATACAGTCCTCTTCGTCACTCAGGGGGCTACCGCTAAGCCCGATCTCCACTGAGGCTTCGGCTCAGTTGTGCAGGCCGTTTTTTCACTGAACTTGGCATCCAATGATTCCGCTGTACCGGTACCCATGGCCCCGGTATCCATGAATTTCGAATTTTTTCTGCCTCTGCTTGGTGAAGTATCCAGACCTCCATGACCCTGTAATTTTACGTATACCGCCCCACATGCGAGACGGCGTCCGGCTTTCGTCAGGGTCAGGATGTGATCTTCCGGCACTGAAACAACGAGGAAACACCCGTCCGTCTGTTTATCATCTTTGAGTAGCAGCCGTCCCATGATGTTTACCCAGCGGTTTTGGTACACCAGCATACGATCGACGTCGCGTGAGTCTTCAGGCACCTTGTGCATCAGGGATAATGATACCACACTCGATTCTCTGGTGTATCTCTGACTCTTTGTTTGTGATCAGCGAGGTGTTGGAATTGAGGTCGAGGGTAGTAATGTTCCACTTCAACCAATCCAGAGCCTTCTGATCGTCGCACTACAGCTTCAGGGCACCCTCTGTGTAAACGTGTGACCTGAACGCGCACACGTTAAGGTCACACCCAAATCTGCTTTAACAGTAGAAGCGTAGCTCGTTCTTGCAGCTTTTGGTTGTTGTTCGAGTCGCACTTTTTTGTTTTCAGTTTTCAGCGAGGTGGACTCTTCTAGCATCCTTTTGGCTGTTCTTTCCTTCTTACCAGGACGCTTGGTCGCTCTCTGTTTCCTGGTCGATTGCTTACAGCTGGTCCCTGCGGC
This sequence comes from Parnassius honrathi, assembly GCA_018247895.1. Taxonomy (NCBI): domain Eukaryota; kingdom Metazoa; phylum Arthropoda; class Insecta; order Lepidoptera; family Papilionidae; genus Parnassius; species Parnassius honrathi. Next base: position 4,580 of record DWHP01007417.1, read on the forward strand.
CGCGCCTACTGCTTGGGCTGGATTTTTATCCTTCTCAGTTTCAGCGCGGCTACTAGTTCCAACCCCCAAGCACCGCAGAGGCAGTAGCTTGCCCTACCTCCTTGGTGCTGCTCTAAGAAGCATCAAGCGCGGCTCTTTCTCCACAGCCTTTTTTTGTTACTTCTTTTTCTTGGCTTTTGCACCACTGTCTGTTGGGACAGATCCGCCTGATGGTCCGTCAGGTTGGCAAATCACCTTTTGGAATGCCTTGCCCTTCCCCTTACGGCTCATCACTTGCCAGGCATCAGAGAAAAGTTCGTCTGTTCTCTGAAGCTCCAGCAAGTGTTTTGCTACTCGTGGTCCCTTGCTCTTTTCTTCCCTCCTGCTCCTCAGATTTGGAACTGGGTTTGGGATCATCCAGCGCGGAAATTGCCCCCTTGGTGAGGCCACCTACGCTGGATGGTACAGTCCGCGGAACCGTCGGTTTAATGTCGGTTCATCCACACGTACGGCGCTTTACCGCGCAGGTCCTAGCGCAGCTGGGTGTGTTAGTCCACCGGATACACCCACTCTCTCCGGCGGAACCACCCTCCTCTTTTATCCAAGCCTGGGACCGGCTGCACCAAAAAGCACAGGCAGAGATCAAATGCTTTGGGTATATTTTGTGACTTTTCCAAAGCCTTCGACTGTGTTCACCATGAGCCTTTAATGAGCAAGCTACAACTATGAATTTACAGTACTATGGTGTCAAGAACACAGCGCTTAAACTAGTTATTTCATATTTAAGTAATAGAATGCAGAAAATTATCAATGGTAAGAGTTCTTACGGATGGCCCGTGCGGATGGGTGTCTTTCAGGGCTAAATTCTAAGCGTATTCCCATTTTTAGTGTATATTACTTACCGTCTCTTGTAGGGGATAATCGTGATATTATAGTACTATTTGCTGATTATACTTCCTTGACTTTTAAACGTAACCATCAATCATTTTAATGTGACAAAGTGAATAATGCTATATCGAAATTAGTGCATTGGTTTAACGTTAATAATCTACATTTAAACGGCAATAAAACTAAATGTATTAAATTTACAACAACGAATGTAAAAAAATTGAATTCCAATATGTTTTTAAATGGTGAAGAACTGAGTCCTCTTGAATCATATGTTTTTCTTGATATCCCTCTCAAGGCTTAACTTCTCCATATATCAAAACTAGCAACCAGACTAAGCTCCGCAGCCTATGCTGTAATAAAGATTAGAAATCTCACTAGTGTCGAGATAGCTAGATTATTTCAGTTATTTCCATGGTATAACGTCATATGGGATTTTGCTATGGGGAAATGCGACTGATATAGGAACTATTTTAGTCTTGCAGAAGAGGTCCATAATAACTGTTTACAGCCAAAAACCGAAAGAGAAAAATTTTAAGAAATAAACATGTTAACTTTGGCCTCTCAGTTTATTTACAAAAATTTGATGTATGTTCACAAAAACATAGTTTTAGTAAAAAAGTGATATACACTCTGTAAACTTAAGGAACAAACACAAGCTAGTGATACCACTTTCTCGACTCCACAGAGTCAGTAATTCATTGTTGGTGCAATGTATACGCTATTTCAAACAGAAACTGTAAAAAGGGTTATTATAATATAAATGAATACATAGTTGATAATAGCCCTTGGGAATGAGGTGGTCGCTTCCAAGCTGTTTCTAAAATAAATTTTGTAACTATTTTGTAACCATTAATTTTTTGTAAAATTTATTTTTTTAAACAAGTCCTGCTTGAGTTTCTTGCTATGGTAAAGTAAAAAATGACTCAATAAAAATTACATGTAATTTATATAGAATAAAAAATTATTCTATTCTGTAAATAAAAATAAAGTGACATTTGTAATATCAAAATAACTGGCTTCTATTAAGCTTAGGGAGTTATTTGCATGCCATCAAGACATTAATTAAGTTAAAAAAGGAAAATATTACTAAAATAAATTATGTAACAAATGTTTTTAGTTTTTAGTGTTTTTATGGTAATTTTATATTGTCTATAGGTAAAGCATATAAGCAAACGAAAGCAAAACTTGGAATGCGAAAAGCGAGGAAATGGGTTTGGGCTCCGTTTACTAATCCTGCTCGCAAAGACAATGCAGTGTTTTATCATTGGAAAAGAAAGTCAGATGACACAAAGGAATACCCTTTTGCACAATTTAATAAAGTAAGTTCATTCAACAGTTAACCCTCACTAATTTAATGCAGTAATTTAGTTTTAAATTTGTTTTTCTTTTAATAAAATTAAATTGACAAAGGAACTTACAGTCCACCTGATCCTAAGTAGCTACTTCAGCCTATAACCAACCCTGCGACTAACTTCAAACAAAGAAGGCTACATCTCTTATGGTTTCTAATTATACTGGTTCTCCTTTAGACTGGAGCAGGAAAGAAGTAAGAGAGTGGAATCTGCCCAAACGGACTCTTGGACAAAGAAATCCTACAACCTAGTTAACCTAGAAATAAACTCTTTTAATGCTTCAGATACTATTATAATTATAAATTAATGGAATATTTTTCTAACTAATATATTTCAGCAAGTGTCAATACCATCGTACTCAGAGTCTGAATACAATCAATATTTAAAATCAGAAGACTGGAGTCAAGCAGAAACCGACCACCTAATGGATTTGTGCCAACGTTTTGATCTGCGATTTATTGTTATCCATGACAGATGGGACCGAGCTGCCTTTAGGGACAGAAGTGTGGAAGATCTAAAGGAACGCTACTATAATATTTGTGGAATTTTAAGCAAGGTTCGAAAAATTATTATTCTTTTTTATGTTAAGTTGGAAATTCATATAGCGGACATAAAATTAGTTGTCTTTGATAGAATTTCTTTAACAGTGAGCTAAATTATTATTTTTGAAATGAATACAATGAGAATAATAAAAAACAATAATTTAAGCATTTGCTTATTGTCCTTCAAATAAAACATACATATTTTTATAATATTTATTTTAAACAATGTTGAATTTGGATACTAATGTAGATCATGATATTGTTGTGCGCCACAGTTGATGTCTGTTACATGGCACTAGCGCCATTTTTTATCGAATAGAAGAACTAAGCTTTCTAGAAAATTCAACATTCGAATGTTCTACACCTAGTCGGTCGGGACCAGTATTTGCTGGAACATTCTAGATGTTTCGGTGGAAAAGGCCTATATAAAGCCGTTTAGAGCCGCGACCGGGGCCGTATTGAATTGGCGACACAAGCGAAGACTTCGGAGCGAAATAAAGTGAACTAAAGTGTTAAGTGTGATTAATTATTAGTTTGTTTTAAGCTTTAAATGGTGTTCGGTAATTAAAGTGATAATTTTGGTAATTCAATCGGCAGTTTTTATTGCCACTAACCCTAAGCTCGTAACAGTATCGTAGACCTTACCATTATAAGTCATTAATATATAGGACTTCAACTCACAACTCCACTATTATAATGCTAATTCATCATAGAGACCTTCTATAGTATTGCTTTTGTATCATAAACCTTACTATTATATGTCTTTAATAAATGGTATTTCAACCCGCAACTCTACTATTGTAATGCTAATACTTCATAGAGACCTTCTATAGTAATGCTTTTGTTTCATAGACCTTATTATTATGTCTTTAATATATGGGACTTCAACTCATAACTCTAGTATCATAATGCTCATGCATCAAGGAGACCTTCTATAATAAGGCTTTAGTGTAGTAGAACTTACTATCATAAGTCCCCAATATAGGACTAGTCATTGTACTAAAGTACTTCATGCAGTCGGGCACCCGACTACCCTATATATATGTACGACTTTGTGTATGCGTCGGCGGTAGCTCCTCCATACAAGCCAGCTATACATAAACACCCTCCATAACTTGATGGAATGAAACATGAACTGGAAAATTGGTTAAAAACTGTCTGTCCTAGAGACATTACCACGTTTTGAATATTTTTACAAGTTTTTTTTTAAATAAATTAATTTATTTTGAAAGACATTATTTTGCCTATTTACTATAATACTTAATGTCTGAAATGTATTTATTTTAACTTTATGCTTATTGTTGTAACTTTATTGTTTAATATATATCTTTTAAGACTATTTTTACGCCCCCTTATACAGAAATTGATTATTAATTATTAAAAATAATGATGGGCCGTGACACTATGTACCGACATGTTTGTAATCTCGACTAATACTGTATGTAGACAGATCGTTAGATACTTCTTTCATAAGGTTTATCACTATTATACCTGTTTCTTTACGACAACCCATTCGCTTCTTATTTTATTACGGTTATTTCCCATTTTAATTTTACGTCGACCTGTTGCGTAATGTGTATTCCGATCGTAAGCATCACAGCTTCCCCGTTTGAAAGCCGAAAATCTGCCGACTGATCGGGCGGCACAAGATTCATGACGCCGATAGTTTAGGTAATTTCTTTTTACCCGGGACCCGACTTGGGCAAAGCTACTTAGGTGTGAATCAAGCCAAAACGCAGAGAGCGTCATTAAGAATAGCGTCCCACCAAACAACCATCGCAGAGACGGAATGCTGCAGAACGCAACTAGCATCAATACGACTACCGCCGGTCCTACACCATCCCAAGGTCACCCATACATCCCTCCGGACATCACCACCCGCATATCTCTATCGACCAGAACCACAAGAATGCGTCGAATCAGGCGCAGCACACCCGCAAATCCATCACAAGACGCAATACCGCAAGTAGCAGTAAGCATGAATGCAACTATCGTACGGATGGTGCTCCCTCACAACACACCCACATGATCCCTATCGACTTTGCTAACAAAATTTGTATTGTTGTTACCTAAAAAATAAGACCAACGTATCATAGTATCACGCTTCTAAGACGCTAGTGAACAAAACTCCACGTATCATAATGCTAATGCACTAAGACATGAATTTGAGTACACTTGTTACACTTACAAGTGCTACCAAACACACTCATCCCAATCCGAAAGATAGACGACGCATCATAAACCAGTCAGCATACCCCGACTAGAACTGTGCGGGGCTTTAATAGGCCGCACGATTACATAGGAAAATTATTGAGTCATTGCGTGTTAATTTCCACAAAATTAGCTTTTGTACAGACTCAACTATTGTTCTTGGATGGCTACGTACATCACCACATTCGTTAAAAAACGTTCATTCAGAATATAATAGTGGAGATTAATGAAATAACAAGTAATGCGTTATGGTTACATGTAGGAACCAAAAATAACCCAGCGAATCTGGTCTCGCGCGGTCTTAGTCCTGATGTACTCATTGACAGTAATCTGTGGTGCAGCGGACCTGAGTTCTTAAAAAATTCTGAGTCGTCATGGTCACAGCAATCTTCGACTACACACTCCGACTTACCAGAACTAAAATCACAAACGACAACCGTTATGGTTTGTGATGTAACAAAGAATAAAATTATTAATTTTGAAAGGTTTCGTTCTTATCAGCGTATCGTGCGCGTCGGCGCTTACCTGTTGCGATACATACATAACTTACGCACACCACAGAAAGATCGTACACAGGGGCCGTTATCAGTAGATGAATTGAATGACTTATTACAGTCGTTAGCGCATCTTGCTCAACGGGAATCGTTTCCGATGGAATTTGATAAGTTAAAACGTAACTTATCTTTAAAAACTTCAGGTTCGATTTCTAGGCTTAATATATTTCTAGATGAAAGGGATATAATTAGAGTAGATGACCGTCTTAGTAACTCGCCTGACTTTAATTACGACAAGAAGCACCCGATACTTTTATCAAGTAAACACAATTTCACACGATTGTTGTATCAACATCAACACAAAGAGCTTCTTCATGCCTTCTATTGGCCACCGTGCGTGAGAATTGGTGGCCATTAGGGGGTAGAAACCTAGCTAGAAGGGTTGTCCAGCAATGTGTTCGCTGCACTCGAATGAAAGGTAAAACCCTAACGCCAATCATGGGCAACCTTCCGTCTGAACGAATAGAACCTGTTTTCCCATTCATTCGATGTGGAGTGACTCCCGTTCCTGCACAGAAATGAAAATAAAATTTAATGAGATAAAATGAAATAAAACCTAACCTAAGTCATTGAATCAAATCATTAAATCTGATATTGAAACAAATTAGTAGCTTCTTTTTGGAAATATTTGCATAAATCATAAAAACTGCTATGTTTCTTTTTTAGTAAAAACTTCGTGAGTTGTTTTTTTCTTTTTAATAGACATTATTTTGACGGTTGAGAAAGAAAACGCACGAGATCGGAAAAGGCAAAGAAAAAGCTCGAGTTTGTCCGAACGCTATACGTCCCTGCAATACGCCATTTTTGAGGAACTGTATAAATAATGTTCTTTGCGAGCGTAGTTGTTAGT
>DWHP01007418.1:0-10958 GCA_018247895.1 Parnassius honrathi
TGGGTTCTGTTTCGCCACCTCTACCTGGCTAATATATTATGTCTACTCCTGTTCATCAACTGTATTTCCAATAGTCAATAAAGTTGGATATTTGCCATAGTAGCCACGCGTTTTGCAAAATACGCAGTTGGCAACTCGCATGCCGGCATGCGAGTTGCCAACTGCGTATTTTTAATATTTTGAGCTGTGATCAGGAAGACGCTGCTACCCATCTTATGTAGATTTCTACTCCTGTTCATGAATTTAGTTCTTCTCACACGTTCTACATTTACGAATGAACTATATTTTGAATAACAGAAATCATTATGTGAACTATATTTACGAAATATTGAAAACTACTCGAACGTAAAAAATACTGGCATGTGGATAGGATAGGAAATATTAAATAAAGATCAATAATGAATATTATGTAAATAACGCATTTCCGATTCCAGGATAATTTTCCGTAAATAAAGACACATCGGAGAACGAAGAAAAATCTAAAAAAGTGTTGCTTGTCTTCTTGATCTTGCTTGATTCTAATAAACTAGCTTATGTTTTTCTGTAGCCTATAATATTGCCAATATAGACACAGATACCTACGTGTGTCTACAAGTAATCCAGTTTTGCTAATTTTAGTACGAAATCGTACTATCAATTCAAGAGAATAGGTTGGCTCCGCAGGGCTTTCCACAGTCAAGTCATTCAAGCATGCAAGGATGCACAAATACCAGCGTTAAATAGCAGCATAATGCTACCGTATTTTGTAGGCATTTCATTTCAGTCCACAGAAAATTATACTCGTAAGATTAGATTAAAATAACATGAGTCTAAGATGGAAGTATGAGGTCTTTCGTCAGAAAATAGTCGAAAAAGGTATTGCCAGTGTACATAAATTCCATACGGAATCGAATAGTAAATAAATGTTCCAATAACTTGAGTTGGTTATAGAGTGCGAGAGATCTAGGACATGAGCTTCTCCCATAATATGAAAGATTTGTCTTAAAAACCACCGGCTTATCACAGTAACAGACATCTCGCACCCTTGAAGCTGCTCTCCGACGTCGGTCTAGATATCTTTTACGAGGATTATACTAAAAGAAACTACAAACATAAAAATTAAAACATTTATTCTTAAACTTTTAATTTAATTTTTAATTTAAATTCTTGGTATTGATCTTTTCAAAGTATCGTTGAACACGTTAACACTTTTCCATATGTATAAACTACTTGAAAAATTACCACTGACCACTCAGATTCTCGCAACAAATTTTAAGCACCCAGTGCGTCGTCATGCTTTCAAATTTTATGCTTTTTAATTTTTCTTTGATTTACGTTAACTAATTAAAATCACAAGGTTCTAGGTCACGAGAACATTGCCGGCGAAATAGGGTAGCACATTTTTTATTAAAAATCGAGAGTCTTGGCAGACGTATTCGACACTACGTTGTAGTAGTACCAGAAGTTGCCGGTTACTGACTTTGGTCGCTTGTCGGGACAAAAATAGTTTGGGGACACAAACTGTCACATATTATTATGAGTGAATGGTGATTTAATCCTCTAGTACCAAAGTATATCACGACTTGTTTTGTTTATTCCTATGGACTTCGTGCTAGGCAACATTTTGGTATGGTTTTCAACGTATCATAAAGTCGTGTTTTGTTCCTAAAAATACAGCCATGTTTCATTGCTGATTAGTATATTATCACAAATTGGATTATTCATTCAACTTCGAATTTTTCTATCCACCTGAAGATCTTTCTATCCACGGTAAATTCGTACGGTACCCATCTCGAACAACGCCTACGGATATTACACTTGCGCCTAATAAAAATCCAGCCTTTACGATGATAACTTATCAAACAAATAAGTGTATCTATCCTCTTTTCGCATGCACTTTGTATCTGCCACATGCGAGATTGTTATACGTCTCTCGGAGGCCATGGGATTATTTTGTCCTCTCTTATAGACAACCAAGAAACGAAATCACTGCAATTAATTGACTTTGACCTTAATTATTACTACATGCGTAAATATAAAAAATAGTTTTTGTGTGTGTTTAATGGTTTTAGTCTATACGCCCGGTGTCCACTTATTGTTAGGTGGAATGTTAGCTCATAAAGTCTCTTAAATGCCAAAAAATCGAACATTTTAAAATTAAATAATCGTGATAAAGATTAGATATCAAGGTTAAACTACGATAACGCATGTCAATTAACTTTTTTAAGCAAGCACCAGACTTTTTTAACTTCCTGTTATAATTTATATATTACTTTAAACTTAAATCCGTATACTTCTGTTTTCAAAACATTTAATGAACTGGGACTAAGTAAGTAGCGAGAAAAATGTAGTTTTTTACAGTGACTCAGCTTTTTTAAACGGAAATAATTCGCAGTTTAATACAGAATTGTTCATTATTTAAGCACACATTATGTAGGCATATACATTTTATAACATAAGATGACTAACAATATTATGGCCTAATTCGTTGCCCTCGGCTAATCAAATTCATCGTTTCATTCCAGTTTTTTTCCATTCCAGTCATTTTTCAAAGTATGACTTTTTGCCACACTACTTAACTTACTTTATGCTATTCGAATTACTATTATTCTACTACTGATATCCTTGTTACGGATTTCAAACAAATCTCAGGCTAGCTTCATTTTTTATAGAAAACCACAATGATGTATATTAAATTATATATTATACGTGGTAGAGCCAAGCTGCAGCAAAATTATAGTTGATACACGGTCGGCTCGAGCGGAAATGAACCACGCTCTCGTAGAATATCAGCAGCAGATTAATGCTGTTGTATTTCGTATGGTAAATATGGAGAACCAGAGATCCTTTTCAATAGAAACGAAGCATTCCATCTTAGCCCTCATGTGGGGCCAACGCATCTGCATTTTAATTCTTAATTAAGGATGGATGTAGATGTCTATGGGCCACAGTTTCTACTTACCATCGCGTATACTATGTGCTCGTTTGTGACGCTTTTTCTACAAAAAAGCTTAATTTACAAGGATAATTTACAGGATTTTATCCAGGATATCAGATTACGTCTACTTAATAATAAATTAGAGTTGATAATTGCCTCGACATATAGCAGAATTTATAAATTATAAAACGCTTTAATATTATTTAAACCGAAGAAGTTTAATTTGATTTAAATGCAAGACTTTAATAGTCTATAACGGTAACGGCAACACGTAATAGGATTTTTAAAAAGTTTTGTGGTCATTAAAAAATAATTAATATTTAAAATGTACGTGTTGTATTTAACTCGGATGAAAATTCGGATGAACAAATTAAAGTAAATTGCGATTCCCAGACGGGGTGGATAGACGGACACGCGTTTCCGCAGAAATCTAAATATAAACTTTGACTTATTATTTAGATTTCTGTGCGCGTCTCCAAGTATCCACCCTAGGGTGGATAGACCTTAGACTTAGTTACCTAAAAGAAAAAAGTAGGAAAATTCCATCAAATTTAGAAAAAACTTAATTTGACGATTGGGTAACTCATTCATTATTTATAAATTAATTTCAATTTAACAAACTAAATTATTAACGTCCGCATATTAAATATAAACTGAACAAAGTGAGTGAGAAATTTATCGGAAGTACAAAGAGCTATAGCTAAAACTTTTGGAAACCTCGGAGCTAAGGTTGTATAATACAAAACTTTTAATGAAATAGGCATTTTCCTATGCAGTTAATAACATAAATGGCTACGTTAAAACTCTTCACCCAGCATGTTGTTTGTGAATGCGGGTAATTTCTCTTAAAGTAGTAGCGCCCTCTAGAGGTTTATTTTGACAGCTTTCGACCTCACTGCTGATGGTGTTAAAAATTAACGTAACTAGATTTTCAATCAACGCGTAATTTTTTTTGTGTAATTTTTTACAGAATATTTTCAATATTCTGAAAAAAAATTACGATAATAGTTGACGTTCGTGGTCTGAAAATAAAATTAATTATTTGTAAATTAATATATGTATATATATACAATAATATGTTGTATGTACTTACTAGTATTTGTAGTGGATTCGTCCACAATGGGTCACAATGTCATGTAAGGTGCCGAGATATAATAGGCTATGTAAGATAAGGACAAACAGCTACCCTGACGTGTTCATATTTGTGAATAAAAGACATAAACCGGACTATTTCCAGACTCAATTTGTACGAAATGTATGGTGATAGAACAAAAACACTAAAAATGTATGTTCCTTATTAACCTTTATTGAAGGTACAATTAATCTTTCTGGTAATTTATGATAATTTTCCGTAATTTAACCCATTGCAAAACACTCTATATGCAATTGCTCATAGATCTAATCCACCTCTTTCAAGCTTGTAGACCTGATACAATGAGTATAATTATAATTAATACCTTTTAACCACATACTTCATAATTCATTCTTGATTTATGCAAATGACAACAAATCAAATGGTGCATGCAGTTCTTGACTGTATAGGAGACGGATCATTAACTTGACTTTTGAGGTCTTTAAAAACTACGTTCCAAATCACAAATCCAAGCATGACGTAACTTATAATAAGTGTGTATCATAATTAGTGTTGTTAGTGTTATTACGTTATCCTCCTGGCCAATCTCGATCATGCCCCAGACATTACATGACCTTAAAGATACATGAAGGCTCTCATTTGCTCTAAAGCGATATAACACTTATGCGATGAGACTAGAGATATGCTAAGATGTCTGTAGGTAGTGGATGTGTGCGAAACCGTTCCCGTGGCCGGGTCCACCGCATGAGAGCAACGCATTAAGTCGGTGCGAATTAACCAGTCCTTGCTCCAGGAGACGGGTATGTGCAGGCCTTCATTTGAAGTAATGCTTTGCGAGGCACAGAGATAAAAAAAATGTAAATGAGCCATATGTATTAATAATTATTATAATAATCTTAGAACAATGTCCTGCTTTCTCTAAGCACAAGTTTAATCACATGATAATTTACAGCAACCTCAGTGTGTATTAAAATTGATGTAAAAGGACTCTGGAATCCTTAAATAAATTTTGTGAAAATAATTGTAAATAGTCTCAATAAGTTTAACAAAACACGTAGGTAATGACTAATGGCAGTAATAGATGATACGTTGATGATATGATAGTAAGTTGTATTAAAAAAAGTCTTAGTTTTAATATGTTGCTGTTAAAATTTTACTAATGGCCTTAAAGCTAAACTTTAAGGTCATTAGTAAAATTTTACAAGAGTAATAAATAGAAAAAAGTATTTTGGTAAAACTATAGACATCCGGTACTTGAGTATGGGGATGGAGCTGGGGGAGGAAGAGGGTTCAATGGAATCCCCTTGCGGAAATGTATAGTTTATGAGTAATTAATTTTTTTGTAAAATCATAACCTCACTTTTTACACAGGAATATTGACCCAAAATTACTTCTGCAATCGCTCCGCGCTGCGGGAAGTACAGCCCCTTCGCCTTTGCGTAGTAAATTGCAGGCACCCGTGTGCGCCTCAGTAGCTTTGGCTTAGCAGCGGCAGGGGCTGCTCTTCCTCCGCGCCTACGGCTTTGCTACAAAATTGCTTGCTTAAATTATCTACGGAAATTTCAATGCACTATAATATTTTAAAGAATTGCACATTGTAATTGTAATATGCACATTGTGGGCTTGCAGGTAATATGAAGTTTGAGTATATTGCGCGCTTGATGTGCGGTCCACCACAGCCGTATCTCATTCCTTTCACATTGTAGTATACTGATATAATAATTGTTACTAAATCTTAGTATTGGTAACGTGTTGATGGCTAAATTCATTAATAATCGTTAGGCAAACAGCGTAAGTGCTTTTAAATTACGTTCTGATTGCACATATTTCGTTTTATATTAAGAAGTTACTTCGTATACAAAATTAAGTCTGGTATAATTTTTTTACAATAAGTGCTTATTATACAACCCTCTATTTATTCAACTTTTTATCATTTTTTATTTAAAAATCAGACTAAGATACTCATAGAATATATTTGTTAAATCTACCAAAATTGATTATAAATATTTAATCAACCTTGTATATTAAACAATTTTCAATACTGTCAATTAAACACGCACGTACCCACAACTATAATAAAAACTAAAACATATTATCAATTCACGTCTATTTATGACTCCAAATATCTCTGACGTATGCCGGGCTTGGTGAGATACTGGTATAAAAACAAAAAAATGTGTAAGTTAAGGCGTAGACCGGGGAAGTCCGATAGAGATCAACTAACCTTTTACAATCTATATTTTATATGTTTAACCACACTTAAGTAGATTGCAATCATAGTAGATTGCAGCACGAATAGGTTGGTTTCGCCGGGCTTTCCCCGGTCGAGTCATTCATGCATAATGCAACCGTATTTTGTAGGCATTTCAATTTAGTCCACAGAAAATTATGCTCGTAAGAATATATTAAAATAACATGAGTCTAAGACGAAAGTATGAGATCTTTCGTCTGAAAGTGGACGAAAGAGGTACCGCCAGTGTGCAAAAATTCTACGTAGATTCGAATAGTAAATATATGTTCCAATACCTCTGTCTGATGTGACTGTCAGAAACGAGTTGGTTATAGAGCGCGAGAGAGCTCAGAGATGAGCTTCTCCCGTAATATGAAGGATTTGCCTTACCAAACTTCTGGCTTATCACAGTAACAGCGTCTCGCACCTTTGAAGATGCTCCCCGAAATCGGTCTAGATATCTTTTACGAGGGTTATACTGAAAGAAACAAACATAAAAATTATAACATTTTTTTTATTTAATTTTTAATCTAAATTCTGTGTATTGATCTTTTCAAAGTATCATTGAGAACGTTAACATTTTTCCTTATTTATAAACCACTTGTAAATTTACCACTCACCACCCTTGTTCAGATTCTCGCAAGAAATTTTAATCACCCAGTGCGTCGTCCACGCTTTCAAATTTTTTCCTTTTAAATTTTCCTTATATTTCTGGTAAGTAACCGATAAAAATTACTAATTGGTTCAAGGTTCTAGATTACGAGAACATTGCGGGCGAGATAGAGAAAAAATGTGTTATCTTAGCACATTTTTTAATTAAAAGTCGAGAGTCTTGACAGACGTAGTAGACACTAAGTTGGAGTGGTACCAGAAGTTGCCGGTTTCTGACTTCGGTCGCTTGTCAGGGCAAAAATAGCCACTTTATAATCTCCATAATGACCAGCAAATGAGATGTATGAGTTTTTGCTGTTCTTTGCAGCTTGAAGAAAATCATTTACAAACTGTAAAATCTCATCCACAGTCAGATCTTCTTTTATTAATGTATCTAGCCATTGTTGCTTTCGGATGTTTGAGAGCAAACCCCAATGACTGCTTATATTAATTACACGAGCATCATTATTTAGCAGAGGTTAGTTTTGGGATGCAAACTATCACATACTACTAGGAGTGAACCGTTATTTAAGCCTCTACTACCAAAGTATATTACGACTCGTCTTGCAAAAAAAAAAAATTTTTTTAAAGTCGTCTTTTTTGTTCTTAAAAATATAGCCATGTTTCACTGTTGATCAGTATATTATCATAAACTGGTTTTTTTCATTCAACTTTGAATTTTTTTATCCACCGATCTTACTGCTCATGGTAAATTTGTGCGATAACCATCTCGAACAACGCTTACGGATATTACATTTGCGCCTAGTAAAAATCCAGCCTTAACGATGATAACTTATCAAACATATAAATAAGTGGAACTATCCTCTTTCCGCATGCACTTTGTATCTGCCATATGCGAAATTGTTATACATCTCTCGGAGGCTATGGGATTTTTTGGCATTTTCCATTGTCCTCTGTTATGGACAACCAAGAAACGAAATCACCGCAATAATTTTTTTAGTTTTACTTTGACTTTAATTAATACTACACGCGTACATATAAACAATAGATTTTGTGGGTTTTAATGGTTTTAGTCTATACGCTAATACGCATGTCCACTTATTGTTAGATGGAATGTTAGCTCACAAGTCTCTTAAATGCCAAAAACTCAAACATTATAAAATTAATGTATCGTGATAAAGATTAAATATCAAGGTAAAACTACGACAACGAATGTTAATTAACTTTTACGAAGGAAAAACCAGACTTCTTTAACTGCCTGTCTCAATTTATACCTTTCTTTAAACTTACGTCCGTATACCTTTCTTTTCAAAACATTCAATGAACTGGGATTAGAGAAATAGCGAGAAAATGTGGTTTTATCCCATGACTCAGCTTTTGTAAACGGAAACAATTCGCCAGTTTAATACAAAATTATTCATTATTTAAGCACATATTACGTAGGCACATACATTATATAATATCCTCTTCCGTGCGGGCCTCTGAGGTGTACAGACGTATTCATAACAATCTGTTTTATTCTATTTTTAAGCTTTAAATTTAATTAAATAAAGTTACTGTCCATAAAATTGTGGCTCAAAAATAGGAGTGCATAAAAACGAAGGGAACTTATTTTCAACCAACTCCTCCTAGTTCGTCTCTGCAGCCTCACAATTATAGATATGGTGACACCCATTTAACCACCCATCGTCGTCTGCACACTAGCACGAGGGCGGTGCGAAGCTCGACGAATAAACGGCGTACGCACATAGAACATCACGCACTACGTAAACGTGGGAGGTACGTAACTGCGCTCCTGGTATAATTCAATTTGCAAGCAGTTTCGCCTGACTACTGTATTTTGTTTTCTTGCCTCTCCTGGTATAGTAAACTACCCACCATCTTGTATTTATAATTATTATATATATTAATTATAATTATTCACAACCAATTATACTGCCTGTTCTTAACCAGTTGTACTTATAATAACATAATGCCTTTGAAACGCACTCCACCAAAAAAAACCAATGTTTCCGAGACAGATTCAGAAAGCATAGGTGGAAGTGTATCTGACCTTCAAAATAAAGATAACAACAACAGCGCAAACATGGGACGTTTAAAGAGAAAGCGTGAAAATGAGTTTCATACTTTTATGGAAGAGGTGCGTACTATGTTTTCTAGTTTTGCATCCGAACAAACAAACAAATTACAAACATTGGAGTTTTCGCTATCCGAAATAAAATCACAAAATAATACAATACAACTCTCAATGGAAACACTGTCTCATAAGTATGATGAAATTCAGAAGGAGTTGGAAGGGTTCAGAAAAGAGCGAAAAGAATATATAACTTACATAAAACAGCTTGAAAATAAAATAGAAAACTTAGAAAGAGCTTCTTGTTCAACTAAGCTAGAAATTAGAAATATACCGAAAATTCAAAGCGAGAACAAACATGAACTCTCAAATACGGTAAAAAAAATTGGTAATATACTAAATTTACAAATAGAAAGCGGAGATATTAAAGATATATATCGTAATACAGCAAAATCTAATATATCAAAACCAATAGTAGTCGAATTCACCTCAGTTTTGACAAAAGAAAGCATTATACAAAACCTTAAAAAACTTAATTTGAAAGAAAAAAATGAAAAATTAAATACTTCTTTTTTGGGTTTTGATAGCACACATAAACAACAGATTTATATATCAGAAGCTCTTACACTGAAAGGAAGACGTTTATTTTTCCTGGCAAGAGATTTTGCAAAAAGCCACGGTTTCTCATACTGCTGGACGTCCTATGGGAAAATTTTCCTTCGAAAAAAAGAAGGTTTGCCTCAAATTCGTATTCAAGAAGAAGGGGATCTGGTGAAACTTAAGGATAAAACCGCCTTGTGACTGTTCTTTTTATTCTGTTGCAACACTCAAAATAACTACCTTAAACATATTATTTGTAAGAACAAAAACAATATTATACCACAATATATTTTATTTAGACTTCATATAATAAATTTTATAAAACATATTTATACCTTGCATACAACACTTTACACTTTACAAACTATTTTATTACTTATTTTAGATCTGTATCTGAATCTTTGTCTTGTAAAGTCGAAGATTGTAAGAGTTTATTATATCAGCCTTCGCAATATTTGACCGTACTTATTAAAATTATTCGTAGTATTGTATGGTATTATGACAGTGTCAAGCGATGATTATGGGTAGCTCAAGGATGCTTGCGAAAATAGATGCCGCTAGCCTGTCTCCCGTCTATTATAATGATCTCCTGATACCGTTCTCTTCCTCAGTTAAAAATCTTGGTCTTCATATTAATAGTACTGTCCTAGGGGGTTCATATCTCCGAAACATGTCGTAAAGTATCTGGTTATTTACGTTCTCTATACCGGTTGAAAAATTTTCTCCCCTTTAAGACTAAAATTATGCATGTACGGTTACTTATACCACCAATCATTGATTATGCAGAAGTGTATTACCCGGATTTAAACCAATATTCTTAACAAGCTAGAGCGCCTTCTCAGCAATTGCGTCAGGTACATTTTCAGTATCCGTAAATTTGATCATATTGCTCACTATCGCTCTCGCCTTAAATGGCTCACTATTAAACAGAGGCGTGACTCTAGAATTTTGGTCGTTCTCTTCTCTATCTTAAATGATCCATCCACTCCTTCGTATCTCAAGGAGAAATTTTAATATATTTCCCTAACGCGTGATAGAACTCTGCGTTCCTCATGTAATAATAAACTGAGTATCCCTCTACATTTTACCAATTTTGTTGGTAAATCCTTCGCCATTCAGGCTGCACTGCTCTGGAACTCCTCGCCCGATGACGTCAGAAAAACATCTAATAAGACTCCCTTTAAAAGATTGGTACATAAGCATTTTACGAAGATGTTAGATGATAGTTAATATTGTGAATTTGGTTACCTTTTTTGTTATTTTATTTATAGGTTTACGTTAGAAACATATTAATATTTATTGTTTCTCACATAACTTATAAAAACAAATCATATTGAAGCTCTGTAGCCCGTGGTAGTTGAAAACTGTGTTACAGGCTACAGCATCTTCCCCGTTTCAGTGACACATAGTGTAATGTGACAAACTATTATAG
>DWHP01007419.1:0-10958 GCA_018247895.1 Parnassius honrathi
ATAATGCTGCTGTGTTTCGTATGGTGACTGTAGAGAGCCGGAGAAAATTTTTAATGGAAACCAGGCATTCCGTCTTAGACCTCAGGGGTGACAACGCATTAGCGTTTGGATTCTTAATTGAGAATAAATGTAAATGTTTATGGGCCACAGCATCCACTTACCATCAGGTGAACTGTGTGCTCGTTTGTCACCCTTATTCTAACCCGGTACGCAAGCAAACCTGATTCGATCGCCACCTGTATCAATTAATTGCAATTTAAGGAACCTGCATGTGGTAACGTGCTCGGTGGTAAAGGAACCATTAACCGTGCCATTTTGACTAAACTTGCATGTATGATTATTTTAAAAATACATTACTTAAACATGTAAAATCAACGAATAGTGACGATTGCGGTTGTGCGACCAATTCATCTTTAGCAAACCGTCTGAGAAATCAAGGGGTTGTGGTTCGTTGTGGGATATAAATCCATTTTTAGTAATTGTATAGTATTGTGTGTAAGATTTTGATAATAGTCAAAACTCAGATACGAATGTGGTCGAAATAAAATCTGGTGGACATTATTATCATAGAATTAGTGTTACAACTATACACGACTATATTAAGCTGTACGGCTATAAAATATCCTATTTTAATCGCAATAGTCGTGTTTGTTTTTGGTACCTTAAATGAATTTATACGCATGGTTTAGTGATGCGACCCAAAATATTTATTTATCTATCATACTCGTAATATAAAGGTTTATTAAACATTCGTATTTGTACGTATATCGGTTTTGTACGTAGTAGTCACGTTGGAACTGTGTTATGACATCGCATAAATGGCTCGGTACTAATTAACGAAGTAAGACTTTTATTGAAAGCGATTTATTCCAGTTAACATTTTGTATTTATTGTAGTTGTCGTTGATTGTAACAGAAAAGAAATCTGAGCGTAGATATATGCATTATACTTATTGGGGACGAATATGTGGGATGGGGGATGTTTATTAAAGGAAAAAATAATTGCCAAAACGTGCTTATATTTTATCAAAACGTTCAAAATATGTAATTTTTTAAGATAGCTAAAATATTTGCATAACCTAGGACCTGTGTAGTATGTATAGCGTGTTCTCCTACTCCGTAAATATCAACCAGTAGAAAGTAGTAACTATCGACGGAAAAATTGTTTAGGTGAGATATTTTTCGCGAGAACGCTCTATTTACTTCCGCATGTGATATTCAGGTAATAATAAAAACCCACTTCAGAGTGGTAAATAGAGTGAGTCAGTAACAAGTGATCGTAAAAGCAATGCAATCCATGCGTGTGTGTAATCATTTACGTCAGCAACATGTTCAATCATGCACACCGTGCTAATCATATAAACAAATTGCCAACAAGGCGTCACATTTCATTTTCATGAATACAAATAGGGAAGTGCAGAGTACCTAATGTGGATTTTTTCGATAGATCCTAATACGTAACTATCAGAGCAAACAAATTTTGCCAGCAATAATATTAATATGATATTATGTTATACATAAGCATCCAACCTATGAAGCAATCTATGGGGAGTGCGTATTCAGCAGTTTAGCATCTATGGACCCATGTTCAATCGTAGACTTTTAATAGGCTGTACTTAAAGCTGATGATGATGATAAGTAGTCTTGTTAAAAAATGTGCTTTATTAATAGTTTTGAGTTTTAAACTATGGTTTATGAAAAATATTTTTGACTAAAAAAGTAAAATTAACATTTGCTGTCAAATTCCATCCTTTACATTTTATATATATAATTACATATTTCCACGAGGCTTCTTTAATAAAATTTTCTTTAATGAAATAGATGCCGGTTTAAACTTGAAACTTGTAACGAATAGTATATTCGACCACATGCCGAATACCGAACATTCTGCGGACTTTCTGGCCGAATAGCTGAATGTTAGGCAAAATTCGGCCGTGAAGGAAGCAATATTTATTCTTCGGAGCGTCTATTATCTAAAGCAGAAATACGAGAATAAAAGGAGTAAACTACTGCCTGAAAATGAACAAAAAATAGTCTTTCTTTACCATTATTTATGACTTTAATTACGAAAATGTGAAGGTGAAGTCACTTATCTGATAGTTCTTTTTTTATTTTGATAATATGGAAGTTGTACCTACGACTACTTCAATGATTTCAAGAAAAAATATTCTATTATAAAATAAATAAATATTTTCATTTTACCAATTATCTGACTACAATAAAACCTCTTAAGTCTTCAGTATTAGGTAGGCTGAATAGTACTTAGATATTCGGTAATCGACCGAATAGGATAAGAGTAGCTAAATAGGCTTAATACCGAATAATAGCCGAATTTTGGTTGCAAGTCTACTCTTTAGTAATATAAGCCGAAGTAGTTTTCATGGTGTTCTGTGCGAAATTTAGCGAAACAGAACTCTTTTTGTGGAATCACCTTGGCCTTGTTGTTTAAGTTTTCATCGTTCTTACGAGATACGTGCACGTACACTTATACAGATACATGGCCCTAGTTACAAAATTGACATTTAAAATATTAAAACTACCCATTTGCAAAATTGAAAATTTTAAACTATTTTTATATTATGCTTTAATTCATTTTATAATAACGCAATGGACTTCTGACGTTTTAAGTTAATCTTTTATCGTATGATATAATCAAAAGCTGATATTAAGAACTACTAAATAAAACAGAAAATTCAGAACAGTCTATGCAGCAAAGTGAAGTGTTTAAGGCCACATGAAGAAGTAAAATGGGGGGGGGGAGAAGTAAAATGACAAAGGGTGTAATAGCACATTAACTGTTATATTATTTAAATTATATAAGTTGTATACTTTTGTACTTAATGGATTATTATAGTTTAAATGCATTTTCCGCTTTGGACGAGTACTTTTATTTACGATTTTTTTCATTCTATTACCAGTAGGCTGCAATGCAATGTATTGGATATCGTCCAATGAATGACAAGCTCGTGGAAACTGTCCATGCGGTTGGAGCTAAGTTTTGCAAGACCCGCCGCAGGAGAAAACAAAACCATTCCGATCGCATCATGGCTGTTTGACCGGAAATGAAGCTGTAGTCTTCAACAAATCGTATTGAAAAAGCGATCGAGCTGAACCAGGGCTCCAATTTTTTTTGCCGGAGATCTGTCTCCCAGAAAGAGCCAACTGTCAAAGCTGAAGAATAAGTGTGGCAGCATCGTTTCCTGGACACCTGAGATTTTGAGTGAGAATGAGAGGTTCTATGGGCAGCAGTACACATCATCGTTGGAACCCCACACGCAAGTGTGAGTAACAATCCAAGAGCAAGCCTTATCCGAAATTATTCCGATGATATATCGCACGTCAGTCTGAGCGAAATTAGAATGGCTCTCCAGCACTTTAAAAATGACAAAGCCCCAGGCGAGAATGGAATTACAGCGGAGCTTCTGACAGCGGGTGAAAAACCGATACTTAAAGTCGTTCAAAAGCTCTTCAATTCCGTTCTTCATAGTCGCACTACTCCAGAGGCGCGGAGCAGAAGTGCGGTGGTCTTGTTCTTCAAGAAAGGCGACAACGCTCATTTGAAGAACTACGGATGGATTTACCTTCTGAGCCGCGTCTTTGTGATACGTGTTGTTTTCAAGAGTCATTACGAATCGTCTCGCACGCAGACTCGACGACTTCCAGCCTCCCGAACAATCCGGTTTTCGAACAGGCTTCAGTACCATAGACCACATACATACACTGTCAGAGATTGCACAGAAAACCGAAAAGTACAATCTGCCACTTTGCCTTGCGTATGTGGACTATGAGAAAGCCTTTGATTCCGTCGAAATTTAAGCAGTGCTACAATCCCTTCAGGGGTGCCCAGTTGACTGTCGGTACATCGAAGTGCTGAAGCGTTTGTACAATAGGGCTACGATGGCTATCTGAGTACAGAACCAGAGTACAAAACCAATCCGACTGCAGAGATTTGTAAGACAGGATGACTTTATATCCCCGAAACACTACATCGCTGCATTGGAATATTTTTTCTAGCTACTGAACTGGAAAGGATGCGGTATTAACATTAGTGGCGAGTACATTACGCACCTTCGATTTGGTGACGATATAGTCCTTGTGCCAGAATCGCTGGAAGATCTAAACACTATTCTCAATGACCTCAATAGGAACGGATGGAGGACGGACCTCAACGGATAGGTCTTAAGACGAACATGGACAAAACAAAGATCATGTGTAATGGCCATGTCACACCTATGCCAGTAGTTGTTGGGAGTACTACGCTCGAAGTTGTTGATGAGTACGTTTACCTGGGACAAATACTCCGACAAGGCAAGTCCAACTTCGACCGAGAGGTCAATCGACGGATTCAACTCGGCTGGGCAGCGTACGGGAAATTACGAAACATCTTCTCGTCAGGTATACCTCAAAACCTGAAAACTAGATTGTACAACCAGTGCGTGTTGCCAGTGATGACTTACGGATCTGAGACGTGGCCCTTCACTGCTAGCCGTATGAGGACGCTCAAGGTCGCTCAGCAAGCTTTGGAAAGGGCTATGCTCGGGGTTTTTCTGCGTGTTAAACTTAAAAATGAGGATATCCGCAGTAGAACCAGAGTGACCTACATAACCCAACGGATTAGTAAGCTGAAGTGGTATTAGGCTGGCCATATAGCTCGAAGAACCGATAACCGATGGGGAGAAAAGGTTCTCGAGTGGCAGTATCGTACCGGTAGGCGTGGTATAGGGCGACCCCCACCCCCCCACTAGATGGACTGATGACCAGGTAAGACATGCACGAAGTCAATGGATGTAGGTGGCTCAGAACCGTGCTTTGTGGCATTCCTTGGAGGAAGCCTATGTTCAGCAGTGGACTTGTGAAGGGCTGTAATGATGATGATGAAGTATACTCGTCAACAATTTCGAAAGTAGTGCTCCCAACAACTTACAGGCATAGTTGTGACGTGAACTTTATACGTGATCTTTGTTTTGTCCATGTTTATTTTAAAACCTATCCGTTGGAAGACACTATTGAGGGCACTGAGCATAGTGCTTAGGTCCTCGAGCGATTCTTCTATAACGATTATAACGTCGGGGGATAAGATTTATATAATTAATGGTTTCTTGTGGAAACATCTCAGAAAACAAATTAATCTATATTTTTTTTATAAATTTCTAATTCTATTTCAAATGTTTATAGGGAGACAGACGATCAAAACCTTCACCTGTTCCTTTTCTGCCTCCTTATCCATCTGGGTAGCAGTAAATAAACAGTTTATTCACTGCAGTTTTTCAATTTGAAGGAAAAGAGACGATTTATCTAATTCATTAACACATCGGTGAAAGAAAACATCGTAAGGAATCCTGCCTAACTGAGGAATAAAATATTTCAATGACATGTGAATTCCAACAAGTAATAGAGCAGCACTTTGGACTAATTTCTCCATAACCCTCCCATAAATAAGACAACTGTGCCTTTGTGCAGAGAGAGATGTACATAAACTATAAATATACTTATTCGTCGTATTACCTGAGACATCGCGCCACATTGGTCAGAACATCTCGATCGGTATGCAATGATAGTGCAGCTAACAATTCAGCGAGAGCACCGCTGGATACGAAAGCGTCCGCTGTCTTTGGTCCCCCGCTCGCTAAATTGCGGAGCGCGCCCGTCAACTGATAAAGGGCATGCGTAGCTTCTTCCTGCACTTGTCTTGGTCTTTCCGCTTTCTATAAAAAACATGCGCCAATAATTTCACCTTATTACAAAACGTGGTCTGTTGGTTATCTCGACTTTAAACTACGGCCTCACTAAAGAACTTAGCCGCGCCACCACAATCTAAGCGAAGACGTAAAAGTCTGTCAAATTTCATTCTTAACATTTAAGTTTGCATATTCTCAACGGTACTTTTTAATTAAAACAGTCTCCAATTTAAACCATAAAACAAACGGATTTACGGGGCCTTATTATATTTTTTTGTGCAAAATGTACAATTAATAAGTATTACATTCTGTAATAAGACTAATATACGTTTTATTTTAAAGGAATACGTTCGTAGTCACGTAATATTAATTAGCTGCTACTTAAAAAAAATTGCAAACAACAAAATATATAATTATTATACTTTGTTGTTTGCTATTTATATATATTAGATATTAGTGCAATTATCATTGAGATTTTCATGTATTTGAGTGAAAAGATCGGTCGCCGAAAAGTTAACAGGCAAATTATCTAATGATATATAGATATCTAATGAGATTATAATAAAAGTCAATCTACAATTTTTGAATGCAAAATGTGTAGGTTAGTGAAAAATTAAAAAAGAAACTAATATATTCCTACTTCTTATCATATTTAGTAGGTATGAAAAGTTCGTAAAAAATCTAATGACTGCCTCATTGGTTGAGTGGTCAATAAACGCAATCGCTGACCGTGTGGTCTCGGGTGTGTATCCTGGGTAATGTCAAAATCAGTAAATGAGTTTTTCTGTCAAGAAATATTCTGCTGCAGAAGAGTAAGAAAGTTAGCAGTGTTTCACTGCCATGCCTTTGATGGCTCGTAATTTCCGTTCATCCTGCGTCTGATCTCTCACTGGTCGTGTCGGATCTCCGTCTTGTCGGACTGCGAGGGTGAGGGAATATATAATAGGAGAGTGTACCTGTGTATGCGCACACTGCTGTGCACTGTATTCTTAACCTGCGCAGAGGGCTTATCGCTGTGACCGAAATTTGGTCTGGAGGACTTACTATATAGTTCAAACTAAAACTTAAGATTACTTCATTACGGGTAACGCAATCGTTGTGCCCATATTTGGTTACAAATAGAATCACGAGTAATACTATTTTTTATAACATTTAGGTGATAAAATGAGCGTATATTCCACCTGACAGTAAGTGGATCCACATTTATCCTCAATTAAGAATATAAATGCAAATGCGTTTCCACCCCTGAGGACTAAGATGGGATGCCGCGATTCCAGTAAAAAGGGTCTCCGGTTCTCTGCACTCATCATACGAAACACAGCAGAATTACGCTGATATTTTACGTTGGTATTCTGTGAGAGCGTGGTCCTGCCCCGGTCGAACTGACCATTCTTGCTACAACTATATTCTCTAGACAAAGTAGGTCCAGCTTCTATTTTTGAAATAATTAATAGTATTAGGCGTTACCTTCGTGATACCGATTTTATTAAATGGAGGAAATTTACTTTTAATAACAAAACAAAAACGAAATTTGAGTTCGATTTATGATGTAAGTAAAATCTACTGAAGTAGTATGTACGATGAAAGCGTAATTCACCGCGTGATGGCAGTGTAAGGGAATCCATCACTCTATTTTGTCCTGAACGTTTAGTTACAGGCAACTGCGGAATAGGCAACTACGGCTATTTTCAGTTTCGTCTATCTAGATTCATCTCTTGACCTTAGTTACCTTACGTGTCACCTTAGAAGTGACCTACTAATGTGGGATGAACCACTCTCTCACAGAATACGAGTGTAAAATAGCAGTTCAATCCCGCTGTATTTATATGGCGATTGTAGAGAACCGGAGACCCTTTTTACGAGGCATTCCATCTTAGTTCTCAGGAATTACAACGTATCTGTATTTTGATCCTTAATTGAGGATAAATGTAGATGTCTATGGGCCACAGCTTCTATTTACCATCAGGTGGAGTGGGTGCTCGTTGTTAACCCTTATTTTATTTAAAAAAAAGTGTCTTACTTATGTAAAAAAACATTTAACCGATAGAATGTGCAACACTGACCGCGTTATTAAGTATCTTCAGATGCAATGCGGCCAAATGCAAGGCGCCAGCGCGATGCGCTAGCGTGCAGAGACGCGGTTCCAACGCCAAGAAACGAAGCGCACCAGCTCCGTACACACAACATTCACTTTCTGCCAGGGGATCGGCTCGACCGCAGCCCTCAACCAACAGCTCTGTAAAAGAAAATACCTATTACTTTTAGACTTTCACATACACGAACCGGGTAACTCCAAATGTAAACGCTAGACGCAGATTTCATAAAATGTGAGTCAAATATTTTGAGTGCCTTGTTTATTTAGTGGTCGTTAGTGCGAATTCTGATCATTTAACCCGGGTTCGAATCCCGCGTTGAGCCAAAACTAGTTATTGGATTTTCATTTAAAATTTCACAGTAGCAGTCTGGAGGCAGGAGGTGGCCGATTTCTTACCTACGTGCTTTGTAAAACACGTAAAGCCATTGGTCTTGCGCCTAATCTCTCATCGGTCGTGAGAGGAACTCTCGTACGCCAACCTGGCCTACGCAAGATGGCTAGACATCTTTGAGAATTTTATTGGAAAAAAATTAAGGATATGCTAAGTCCGCCCTTTTCCTCTCAGAAATAAGAGAAGCAGCAAGAATTTCAACACTTTAAACTTAAAAGAACCTAACGATATAGATCTACTACGAGTATAATTGTAATCAATAATTAAGTTGAACTTTGTGTTATAAAGAATTAAGTTCTTTCTTTTTAAAACAGATCGATTGGTTTATTTGACCAACTTTTTAAACACTAACAAAAATTCAAATTATATGGCGCAGTTGGCTTTGATGAGGATGTCACCTAGACACGGTAAATTCATTTACATTGTGCCTACATTCGGACAAAGTTGACCTCTAACATTGACCGTGTAATGGTTGTGTAAGAATATGTACCACCTCATATCGTCACGTAGATGTCGTAAGAGATGATAGAGGAAAACGAACCGGGAGATGAGCAGCACCGTTTTCATAACAACCATAGAATACTATAATACATACATAATAGAATGGGGGAGTGGGCGGAGCCCCTGTAGCCACTAACATGTCAATTCACACGTATAAATGTCAACACAATCAATCGTTTCCAATTTTAGTGTCAAGCGTCGCTGCAGGCAAATTTAAAAACTGCAAATTGTGTAATAATTACGTGTCGAAAGAACAGCGGGAAATGGAATTTAAATAAAAGAGGTATATTCTACAACCAGTAATTCGAAACTATTTATATTTTGTGAATATTAGAAACAAAAATAAAGAAATATTTATGGGTCGAAAACATTAATCAAAAATCTAAAATGTGTTTGTAGTAGTAATGACTGATAGTACGACGCAATAGCCTGTATGTACTGTCCCGGTTACGCCAATCCTCCTTCAAAATAAGGTTGACAGCCATTATATTGTGTATTATAGTATTGTATGATAATAACAATCAAAAAATTTTAAAATTTATGTTGACAACTCGCTTGTCAAGCGTGGCAAAATTGGAATATTTCATCCTATGAGGTATCTCTAAGGGTAGCCTATGATCTGCAGTCGACTTTTAGGATTTTGGATAGGCTGTAACGGATTCAATAATAATACAAGTCAACTTTACAGCCCGTAATATTAGTGATAGCTTTGGCTAAATAAAAATAAACATTTTATATAATATTCGTAGATACTATCGCATGCATCGTCATAGTATATCTGTGTAAGTTCTTGATCATATTCGATATACTGTAATGTTTTACCTAATAAGTTGCTATTTCTGAAGAAATGGTCATTCTTGTCGTTTCTAGCAATTTTGAAGACCAGCTTACACGCCGCTGCTAAATGTTTCCCGGTCACTCGCATCTGAAATTTTTCTATGTAGTTATTATATACATCATAATTTTAACGTTAAGACGAGGTCTCAGCACGCGGTCCCGCGGTGGGCGGAGCGCAACCGTCAGTCGGAGAGCGCAGCGTAAACACAGTACGCACAAAGCAAGCAGACAATTCACCTCCAAACAAAAAACTTTTCCGTGAGGTCTCCTGTTCACAACACTACTAGGTATTATAGTAATAATATTTTGAGTAACTACTCACTAATATCAAAACTGTTTACGAGGTCTGGAGTCTGGACATCATACTACATTTATAATTATCAATATTTTTTTAGTCAACTATTTACATACATATACATTTAGAACGCCAACTCACAAATTCTAAAACAATCCAAGTTTCGTTGGCAAAATAGCTAAAATAAGAGAAAAAGATTAGTTTCAAATAAAACCATTAGAAAATTCAAATTTATTTTACTGTTTTGTATTACCTTACCTCCGGACTTGACGGAGTGACCTGAAGGTGTACATTGGTAATCAGGTATTAGATATATAGTAATAATTAATAATTAAACTTATGTATTACATTTTCAATCACTTGTTATACCTACTCCGTTAAGCATTATTCGCGAACAACAGTGTCAAACGGCTCTTTGGACGCGTACCGTTAGCTTTATAATAGTGTTCACATTACGACCTTGTTTTTGACTGGCCAAGACTCATAATCTACGCAATCGTTGCTTAACTAGAAAAAAAAAGTACTATTTAAACTTATTTTCCGTGTCACAATTAGTAACATATTATGTCTGAAATGGACCTTAAAAACTACTGTTACCCATTACTATAGACAAGTTTCAGATAATGTGTTGAAAAAACGTTTATTATTCTAATTTGATAACTGCACATGTCCTGGATTCTGGATCCTGGATCTGGAACTTTGTGCTATTTTGCTGTATGCAAGTTATTCACTTTAGAGCTTCGATCAAGTAGTATTATTGATCGAAGCGCGTGTGCAAGGTTTCACTTTGAAATATTTTTATTTCGCAGACGCGGTATCCCTCGATGCTAAAAAAGCATTTTTTTTATAGGATAGGGTGGCAAACGAGCACACAGTCCATCTGATGGTAAGTGGTTGCTGTGGCTCACAGACATCTACATCTATCCTCGATTACAAATCAAAATGCAGATGCGTTGTCACCCGTGAGGATTAAGATAGAATGCCTCGTTTCCAATAAAAAGGATCTCCGGTTCTGTACACTCACCATACGAAACACAGCAGCATTTAGCTACTGTTGCAAGCCATAATTAATACTTCTATATTAAGTTAGTAAGTAAATTTAGAGTAAATTCAATACTAAGTATTAAATTTATATACAGTTAAGGACTTTAAAATTGATAAA
>DWHP01007420.1:0-10958 GCA_018247895.1 Parnassius honrathi
CAACATACCAAATTCGATTATGCTGTTTGTGTGTAATGTAAATGTAAGTAATTAAAGTATACTGTCACAACGTTTTCAAATCATCTTTGGACATAGCAACAACCACATAGAACATTGTGATTTACAAAATGGGTAGACAACGTACGAATAAAAGTTTTATGTAATCTCTCGCGAATTATTTGAAGGGAACTAAAACGGGAAATGTCTCATGTAAATTAAGGCATTCAAAGTTACAGAATTTAATGGGATGTACTCTTACGCTACTAATTTGTAATGGTGTATTTACACTATGGGCACTAGGGCTTAGTGTCCAGGGTGGCAAAATTTGGAGTAAGAGCAAATTTTTTTTAACTTTCTGCTATGAAAATCAATGATTTTCAATTATTTTCAAGAAGTTATTCGTTTGATGCCGTTTCTTAAAAATCAAGTTCTCATCGTATCTGCACGTTTCAAATTCTAGTATTTTTTACAGGATAGGATGACCGCACACAGTCGAGCACACAGTCCACTTGATGGTAAGTGTTTGCTGTGGCCCATAGTCATCTACATCTTTCCTCAATTAGGAATCAAAATGCAGATGCGTTGTCACCCCTAAGGACTAAAATGGAATGCCTCTATTCCTGTCAAAAGGGTCTGTTTTCGACACATACGAAACACAGCAGCGTTAAGCTAATATTTCATGCTGGTATTCTTATGAGAGCGTGGTCCTTTTGCGGACCAGCTGAACTATTCGTGCTACAACTATGCTACTAATATAGCTTCAGCATGGCTCTACCACGTATAATAAGTATATAGTACGTAACATTTAACGTAGTTATGCATTTTTTTTAATATTATCCCTTTCAAATGAATATTTGTTATAAACTTGTACTTTAATGAAATTTTTACTCAATTAATGCAGCATATAGGTAACAGGGCAGTATTTTTCACTATATGAAGATTTGGATCACACTGCCAAATCTTTATTACCGCTTCCTTTTTTTATTGTTTGTGTAATTTGTCACTCTTTATAATTAATCTTAATATGAAGTACCATCAGTTCATGTACTTTTAAAATTACAAATATTATATGTTAAAAAAAATTAAAACAATAAATAAGTGAACATGCTACTACTTAATTTTTATAAAGTTTTTGTCTAATTTCTATACAGTAGGAAGAAATTCAATCATTTTGCATTTTAAGATTAAAATGGTCAGTTTCCAATTAATCTAAAAAGATAATTTCTAACTTCTTTCTCGTGTTTAGTCAGAATTTTTAAACTGTTCTGACTATAAACGGGAAGGACGCTCTTAGGCCAATGTTTAAAACATTGTTAAGCTTAAACTCAAATTTCACAATTTCCAAGCTCGTGTTAAATAAAAATTTCAAAATTCGGTCAAATTATGGATTTATAACAAAGCCATTATCTTGAATTTGCTGTGATTGAGTTCAACAGATTGTCTTTGAATGCAGATCTTACCTTATAGCAAGGTAAATTTTCATTCGAATTAACTTAAATCTTTAAGCCAGAGATGGTTGAGTTTCTTTTCATTGCATATAAATTAGGCAATAACACTGCAAAAAAGTAATAGCCTGTTCATTTATTTATTGTTTTAAAAACTCATTAACACATAATATTTGTAAATCTAAAAGTGCATGAACTGATGGTACGTAAAACAGGAATCTCTGAGCTATAAGTGCCAGTTAATGCCAGCCTCAATCAACCACGATTGAACTCAGGCGTTTTCTTATTTGAAACGGTTTTGGTAAGAATTCAAAACTTTGAAATTTTTGGTGAAAGCTTAACTTCTGAGTTGTTTCCCATAACAATATAGTATTGCAAAATTGTTAGTACTGTTACTGTTTTTAAGTTGCGCATTATCTTCTTCTTGTTGGTTCAATAATTTTACTTCTTTCAAGTTTTTTAGCACACAGTCCAGCCGAATTTAAGTGAACGCTGTGGCTCATAGACATCTACATTTATCCTCAATTAAGTACATGAATGCAGATGCCTTATCTGGTTACCCTTAAGGTCTAAGATGGATTTTAGTAAAAAGTATTTCCGGTTCTCTTCACTCACCATACGAGACGCAGTAGCATTAAGCTGCTATTTTTCTGATATACTGTGAGAGCATAGTCCTTCCCCGGTGACCCCAGAAATCCCCTAAAATATTCATAAACAATTATAATATCCCGACTAAAACAGGTATTTTATACACGTTGCTCGTTACAAGACCAAATACATCCTAAGATACTGAAAAACCGCAAATCAATCACAAAAGCGAATGCGACCTTTCTGCGAAATAAATGAACTGCCACTGCGTGATTGTGGCAGTGTAGTCGCGATTGACGTGAATCGACACACGCGAACTCGTATTTAAAGTTTAAATAAATCAGATGAGTTTTGAGTGAACAAAAGCCTGCCTACAGAAAGGCATTCGGCTCGGTGCCTCATACATGGCTAAAGAGGATCCTCGAGCTGTACAAGGTTGACTACGCAATTAGAGACTTCCTCGGGTAGTGTAGGTGGCAGTGGAGTTAAAACCTTAGTCACCGAAATAAAACGATAACGTAAGAGGACAATGAATGGGCTTTGACTCAGCATGTGTGCATGCATAGAATCTTATACAACACCGATATTCTGTCAGCATCCCGCACCCCTCCCTATACATAATGAACGCGGACGGTTAGATTACAAATAATAGTTGATTTATTTAGTTACCCAGTACAAGTTTTCATAGTATTTACCATTTATAAATTAATAGTCAATATTCAAGCAGAAAATATAAACAAAATAAAAACATCATAGATTTGTTTAGTATAGTTAATATACGAGTACTATGGGTACTAAATAAAAAATTTGTTGGCGATTAATGTTAAAGTATTACATGCACTGTATATAACTTACAACACGTAACTTAAATAATATTAATAATAATGAGTTATTAGACTCTGTTTGAAAAATTATACTTATAATATGTTATGTCTATTTTAAATAACAAAACCACATTTCAAAGAAGTGAGCGTTAACGGTCGTAATAAATAGTATCAACTGTGTTACAGCCGTCAAAATGAACTAAGTCGTTAAGCGAAATTAACTTTTCAAAGGTATGCTCTAGATATCATCGTTACGTGGTGCAGTTACGAATTTTATCAATTAAGTAGCTTAATTAATTAATTCCAGACGCAAGAAACAATGTAACCGTACGTTAGCCCCAGGGGTCCGCCGTCGGAAGGTGTAGGTGATCCACATAAATTGTTCTCTACGAGGCGATACGGTATCTACCAAAATTTTGTTAAGTACGGACTAACGAGTTACCAACTAATATCGTCCGTTTTATGGTTTGTAGACATGCGATTTGTAGTTGGCGGTATAAAAGGAGGATTATTTGAATGTATTTATTTGGGTTGTTTGAAAGTCTGAGTGTCTTATTTGTTTTTCTGTTCGTATTTAGTATGAAATGAAGAACTGCTGTTCATATAAACTACAAAAATTTAAAACAGCTTACATTTGATACTTCAATTTGAGAAAATCTTTCATTATGGTTTACTATAGGTTAGTTATATAATTGAAACAAATCATCGTAATAGAGTTTAATTGTTTATATCCCCTGCCTACTTTAGAAGCATAAGAAAAATTCTTAATTTACTCATTACGCCTGTGCCTTCATTTTAGATTGTCTTGTCTCTGAGATTATCGTATGATAGTTAATTTAATCAAAACTCCATCAAACCTCCAAAGAAAGATTTTCTCCTATTATAGGGGCAGTTCACATACATAAATTTCACAAGGATAAACATTCAGACCCGGATCTATTATTTGTAAGCCAAAAAAATACTTGTTCCGTGCGGGATTTGAATCCGCGGCCTTTAACACTTCCTCTGGTGTTGCAGTTTTGCAGTTGCACCATGGGCGGCGGTAGTCACTATCAAATGAGCCACATGCTCTTTTCTCACCCATCATTCTGCGCTTGGGCTCTGTAGATTCCAGACGTGCCGGTCGAGTTCACTCCAGTCACTCGACTCTCTTATCTCATGTGCACGAATTATATTTTTTTGTTGTCACCTCACTCGCTTGTTGGTGCTCTGTATTTGGTGACTGTATTGGTGCTGATATAGTGTTGCGCAAAGCATGCTATCCCGAATGATATCAGTCTCATAGTGAAGTTTATCGGACGCTTGTTCTGGTGCAAAGCGTTTGAAGGCAGCCGAGACTAACTCGGCCCCCCGTTCCCACCGCCACTCCAGCTAAAAAGCCAGCCACTCCTTGGGACGCGCGCCTAACCGCCCAATCTCGCGGCTAAGCTTGCAGCAAATGGATCACCTGCTAAACGTAGAGAAAAGCCGTCGCCTCCCATAATAATACAAGACAAAACCAAGTAGAACGATCTGTCCAATTGGTTGAACTCCAAAAGAATATAATGCCCAAAGGTGCAGAGCGCAAGTCAGGGCATCAGAATGTTTGTTAACTCGAACGAGGAATTCCGTCAACTACGCGCTCAGGAAATTAGTTTACACACATACGCCATACTAGAGGAGTGTATTCTTCGTGTGGTCGTTCGAGTACTTCCCAAGGAACTAGAGACCCTACATCATATTTTAGACGATCTCAAGGCTCAGAATCTCCTGGCTCAGAAAGTACATAAAATGCACCACCAGTCATTCTGGACCTGCTTCCGGAAGGCATGGAGATATTCAATGTTCGGCTTATCCACAATGTAACTGAGATTGCAATCGACACACCCTGAAATAGGGGCATCGTTGTCCGGTGTCACCGATGCCAACTCTACGGCCACTCGGCCAGAAATTGCTATGCCAGGCTTAAGTGCGTCAAGTGCCTAGGTGACCATGGCACTGCCGACTGCACCCGCACTCATTCGACAGCAGAGCCCCCAAGCTGCGTTAGTTGTCACGAAGGGGGACACCCAGTGAACTATTTCTGGTATTCCAAAGTGCCACAAAGTAAATGGTGCGGAGGAAAAAGCCGTTCCAGACTTGCTGATTAGGACGATGAGCCGTGCTCTCGACTCTTAAACCCGCGCCATCTTTTGCGTTGGTAAAGACTCCGTTAGTAGTGGCCTCGGGCGGCACCTTGATCTGCTCTGTTACAAAATGTCCTTGCACTGCATACCGATCGACGCTCTAACTAACAAAGAAGTATTTATATGTATGCTATATATTTTAGCTATGTTTGGCCATCCGCCACTTACCGTCGTCTTGGCGTATCAACCATCAATGAAGCGTGTTATAAATTTAGACATTTTAGAATTATTAAACCTAGGCCTCAGTGTCATAATAGCTGGAGACCTCAACGGTAAGCATTCCTCCTGAAACTCGCTTAAAACAACCCAAGTGGCAATGTATTGTTCGATCTCACAAAGTGGCTAAACTTCAATGTTATTGCGACGGAGACTCCAAGTCACTACTCGTTTGCTATCAACCAACAACCGGTCATTCTTGATGTAGCAATACTCAAAGTTGTTTTTTTGTCGATAACATCCATCGAAACTATCCTAGAGTTCAACTCGGACCATAGACTGGCGTCAGCTCGAAGTCAAACTCGAGTCTACGACCTTCCAGCATTCAAACACGATTTCATACGAAATAGACTCGCCAGAGCAATCTGATAAGGCGATTAGTACCCCATCGACGCACCTCACGTCAGCGGTCAAAGAATGCTCTCGAAAGGTTCGCGTGTTGAGCAATCGACGCTGAAGTTTCCGAGTGAAATTCGACAACTGATCAGAGCGAAGAACGTGGCTCTTAGACAATACGATCAATACCGCACAAAAGATATTAAATTTAGACCGCATAACCTCCAAAACGGGTAAAATAGCGCATTGCAGTATTTAAAAATGATATTTATGATAATTTGCTGGAGGATATTGAGCCATCCCGAACTGTCTTTTGCCAATTGACCCGAGCTCTGGAAGCAGATCGATTATCACCTATGCCACATCTCATTAGGCCAGAAAACCCCGATGTCGCCTTTGACGACTCTGAAAAAGTTTAATATCTCGCGGATAGTTTAGAGAGCCAATGCACTTCTTCTAGCGAACCCATAGATCCTACTCACTTCGCAGAGGTCGAAGTGGAGGTTGATCGAAGGTCTGTGCTACCACCCACAGATAACCCCTATGAGCCCGTGATTGTCAATGAAGTCACAGAAGCAATTAAAAACCTTAAAAAGAAATCAGCATCCAGCTCCGACAGCATTAGCAATAGGTTGCTTATATCACTCTTGGCGCTACTTGTTTACCTCATAATGGGTATTTTCAACGCCCTTCCCTTCAACTGCTTCTTCACGGACGCCTGGATGAATCGAACGTTATTAGAATTCCCAAACCAGGGAAACCGCGCATCTTTGCCTCCAGCTATATATCCATAAGTTTCCTCAGCACACTGGAAAAAGTATACGAACGACTTGTATTAAATCTAATCTATAAAAATTCTTCCAGACGAGCAGTTCGGTTTCAGAACACATGTGCATTGAACAGTTACATCGCCCCACAGAATACATTCTGAAAGGCACGTCCCCAAAAGAGGTCACAGGACCACTAACACTGGCTCCCTCTTCTTTGATATCGCAAAAGCGTTTGACAAGGTTTATCACAACGGTTTGCTTTATAAGCTATATAAACCGAACGTGCCTGATAAGCTCACTCACACCATCAATGCCTTTCTTGCCAACCGCCAATTTTGCTACTGAATACAGGCTCTCCCACTCTTCAAAGCGTCTCCTCAAATCTGGAGTTCCTCAAGGCTCTGTCTTCCCTGCACTCCTATTCACACTCTTCACAAGTGACATCCTTAAAGACCCAGTAGATAACACTGCTCTTTCCACCGATATCAGGGCACTCTTCGTAGCTCATCACAACAAATGAATTCACACCAAAATGTTCCAAGCAGCCGTCAACCGCTTAGGTGATCGGTTCTGCTTATGGAAAATTGAAGTGAATCCTGAGAAAAGTGTAGTAATATACTTTCAAAAGCCCAACACTCCAATCCTCGTAACACAAATTCAAATAAATCGATAGGTGCGATCACCCTGTTTGGCCGCCAGATCCCATGAGAATCAACGGCCAAATATCAAGGGGTCATTTTGGACCACGGCTTGTTCTTCGGAAAACATATATGCTCCGTTTACAACCGTGCTAAATTCGTCGGTAGTCGTCTCCACCTTCTAATTAACAGCGAGAGAAAACGGTTTACAAGTTCTATATTTACAAAGCTTGCGTAAGACCCGTCATGTACTAAGCAAGCGTTGTTTTCGCGCACGCTGCCCATTGACACCTACATTTTCACGACCTCCAAGCCGTCCAAAATAGAATTATTCGCATAGTCACTGGAGCTCGGCGGTACCGGCGAAACTCTGACGTACACTGAGATTGTCCAGTCTCGACTAGTTGCGCGGAAAAAAGGAATTGGGTACTCTTATATGTCGTTCGATCGATTACTGTTTGCCAGTGTATTTTCCATCCCAACTATACAGTCCCTTCCGCACGCACTGGTCTAGAATGTTATGCGATTTTTCGACCAATGAGGAACGCGCCGCTCCGAGATGGAGGTAGAAGATGGCTGACCCAATAAAGGGAAGCCCGCAGCCATCGAGCACCTTCTTCCAACGTAATACAAGACCAGGAGTGTCGTCCACGAGGCACCAAAGGAACTCCGTCGCGGTAAGTGCTTCCTTCCTTTTATTTGGCCTTGAGCCGTTTTTGTTTCCCCGTCAGATTTTTCTCCCCTACTGGCTAAAGTAGAACTCCTTCAAGACACTGGTTAAGTAGTAGATTTTTGGAAGAGCGAGTGCATCGTCCAAGGCTTGTTTTGAGGTTCAAAAAACCGCACATACAGTCAACACAGTAACATCTCGCGTAACAAGGTCAATGCCCGACCCGGGAATCGAACCCAAGAACCCCTATAGCCGAAAACATTTCCAATAATTAGCACACCACCATTTCCGTACCTTCGCCTCGGATCTGGTCATTTGCTTCACCACCCGACGATCTCTGATTTTTTTTTATAGGATAGGGTAACATACGAAACGCAGCAGCATTAAGCTACTATTTTACGCTGGTATTCTGTGAGAGCGTGGTCCTTCCCCGGTTAGGCCGACCCATTCGTGCTACAACAATACTACTAATATAACTGTAGCATGGATCTACCGCGTATAAAAAGTTTCTAGGAAATTTCTCTGCGCTACTTTGAGAGGGCCGAGACACATCCCAACCTGCTAGTGGTAAACGCAGATACCTGCGCCAAGACCCCAAACGTTATGGAAAGTCTCCGGAGACCCCGTAACATTTGAATTGATCCCCCGCTTCCGCTAGATTCCGACGACACAAATGTCGCCGGCCACTCACACATGAACAATACACACTCACCTAGTGCAACAAACACAATTAGTACATCGAATGGGACGCAGCGAGTCCGCAGATGGGCGCACCGCGCACCACTCCACATCACGTACACACCGTACACCCGCGTCCCTGGGCTGTCCTCACCGCCCAGAACATCGAAGGATACGAGTTAGATATCAGAGCCGGGACCCCGCCACCCCTACTCGAACGGCCGTCAGATAACTTATTTACGTGCACTTTCAACTGAAGACGTAGGTAAGTAGACGTTACGCAAGTAACAATGCAAATCTATGTAGAATATTCTTTCTTATTTTAAGCTTGTGACCCTGAGGCCGCAATTCCTGAGAAAGATGAAGCTGTTAACCCCAAAAGACTAACAGCACCAACGTCATCGAAACCAGTATGCTCTTTTACGCTCCCTCATATAAAAAAGTTATTTAAGTTTAACTATTTACGTTCTATATTTAAAAATGACTCCCTGTGACTCTTACGGGTATAGTAAATAAGGACAATAATTTAAAAAAATGTTAAAATTTACAAAATTTACGAGTTAATAAGGCGATGTTTTTAACATAAATATTCCCTCTGATACGACATGACAAGTACTTAAATTTCCTTAAGTACGGACTTACGAGGTAGCAACTAATAAGTCTTTATGGCATGCAAACATGCAAGACGGTATAATACTCAAACAATTTGATTTTATAATATGCTTCCGTACAATTTTAACACAATGGCATTATGTTTTATTTGAGAATTAGTTTATTTCCTAAAATTTTGAAATAGCTACATCAGGATTCCTAAAGTAGTTTATTAGGCTTTCAAATAACAAGAGTAACCAACTTAGCCAAAAGGATCAGTAAACTGAAGTGGCAGGGGGCCGCCCATATCTCTCGAAGAATTTCTAACCGATACGAATGAAATTTGCTTAAGAAACAGCCGTACTGGTTTATATTGTATAGATATTGTTACGAGCTAAGGGTTCGTGACAATAAAAATGCCGATTGAATCACCAAAATTGACACTTTAATTACTGAACACCAATTAAAACTTAAATCACACTAATAATTAATCACACTTAGCACTTTAGTTCACTTTATTTCACTCCGAAAGCATCGCTCGTATCGCCAATTCAATACTGTCATAGCATTTTCCAGAAAGCTTTCCACGCTCTGTTCCCCGACATTAGACGGCGCTAGTGCCAGGTCCCAGACATCAACTTAGGCGCGCAACAATATCTGCAATATTAATATATTCGTTTTCGTATAAGAAAACGTTATTTTTTCCTAATTAAATGACTAAATTTCAACACATCCTCCTAAGGGCACACAATTAACAAAAAACAGGAAATATGTGTGATTAAAAGTTCTGTCAATATGCAATTAAAAAGTACCTTATAAAGAGTTTATAAATAAATATGTTGAATCAATAGGAAGTAGGAATCAATAGCTTAACCCTCCGGAGCGTCTTAAGAGGCGACTAAGGGAGACGACATAATGATTTTATGGCTTCCGATATTTATCCACCTTTTCTTCCGAGGAACTTTAAAGGTATGGGATGTCTGCCACTCGATCATTATTCCACCTAACAAAAGTGAATATTAAGGCAAATCCTCCCTACAGTGAGAGAGTCTCATGTCCATTATTGGACATTATCGGTCCGATGAAGAGACAAAACATAGAAAACGCTTAATAATTATAAAGAAAAGGAAGAACAGAAAACATTTGAAAACACACCACATATTGTTCGTCAAAATCCGACAAAATATCAATAATTTTATTTTGAACATGTAAGTTACGGGTACTGAGACACAACATTGTTTTCGTCGTGTTGTCGGTCTTTACAAATGTCATGAATAGATTATATTCGCTTGAAAAAGCGCCATTGTCATTATATGTTTCGGAATAAAGCTTTGTGAAGCATTCTTGGAACGCTTGAATTCCAATCTGTCTGTTACATTAGGTGTTCCATCACATTATTACACAGTGAACCAGTTAAATAAACAAATGAATTCCAAGTTAGACGATATATAAATTGAAGCGGTTAAAATTGTGATGCTAATATTTTCATTACAGTCTATCTCAAGTCCATTGCTTAACGTAGGCCTCGGATAGTATCGGAACGAATCAGTAAACTGATGTATAGTCAGTATATATATACTCGAAGAACCAACAATATTCTAGTTTAGTAGCGGGTGGTACCCATTAATTTTCTTTCGGTTTATAATTTGTAATTTGGTCCCGTCTGCTACTAAACTTGATATTTCACTGAGGCTATTTTTCTCAGGCTTTCAGCTCATAACACAGTCTGTTAAATCGAAGTACAGTTTACTTCGTTTATAGTTTTTATTTTTTATTTTGTTTGCTTTACTCAATCTTGTTTCGGTCTTTTTAGTGCATTACTTTTAAATTGTCTTTTTTGCTTTTTTAAATGTTTATTTATTATTTTAATAACGAATTTTCAGTGTCCCAGTCTATTGTGTAAAGATTTTTGACGATTTTATAATAACTATGTGACTTAGAAAGTTCTATTTATATTTTCTGAAATAAACGGTGTTTACTTATTACATTTTTCTTCAAAACTTCAACAATTTATTTGTTTTGTTTTAAATGTGATTG
>DWHP01007421.1:0-10957 GCA_018247895.1 Parnassius honrathi
TTTGTGGCATACCTTGGGGGAGGCTTATGTTCAGCAGTGGACTTGTGAAGGGCTGTAATGATGATGATGATGATGATTTTTGAGAAATGAATCGGTTCTTGCTGCTTTTCTTGACATTTCTTCTGCTTACGATAATGTCAGACTTTACATCCTTACAGAAAAGATGTTTAAGCTTAATATATCCAAAAAACTTACAAATTTGATTACGAATTTATTTCTAGATCGATATATATGTATTAAAATTGAAGATGATCTAAAATATACTCGAAAGGTTTTCAAAGGCCTTCCACAAACCTCCATTTTAAGTACTTTATTATATAATATTTATACATCAAATTTAGACCAGTCTATTTCAAAGTATAGAATTTTGCAATACACTGACGATATCTTAGTTTATGTTAATGATAAATGTATAGAATCCTGTGCTAATGTGATAGAACAAGATCTTTTCTCTATGGCCTCGTGGTTAGATGATCATGGACTAGAACTTTCCCCAAATAAAAGTAATACAGTAATTTTTTTCGCGCAAAAGAGTTTTAACTGAATTCCAGGTTCGCCTTTTTAATTATCCACTCGTAAATATTAAGCAAGTTAAATTCCTTGGTGTAATTCTTGATAATAAATTATCCGGCATGCCTCATTTAACCCAAAAAAAATGCGAAACACATTCTAAGAGCTTTGTGCGGGGTATGGTGGGGCGCTCATCCATATTCTTTAAAATTAATTTAAAATGCAATTATAAGAAGTCGAATAGATTATGCCTCATTTCTTCCTGAACCCGCTAGTAAAAAAAGGATTAAAAATGTTAGATATCATTAAACACAAGTCTTTAAGATTAATTATAGGCGTTACGAATTCGTTGCCTATCAATGCCTTGCAGATTGAATGCGGTGATCCTCCACTTTTTATTAGACGATAATATTTATCGGATTCCTTTTTTTATCGGGTTCTTCAATTTTCCAACCATCCACTAATCCCTAAAATTTGTTTGCTTTCTCAGTACCTACATTTCAATTAATTCAGGAAAATACTGGCGTAATAAAGAAACACCTAACCTAGTTAAAAGCTATGATCAATGTAATTCCTTGCTAGATCCTATTTATAGGTCGGTGACTGCCTCTTTTTTTTCAATTCGTTTGAAGTTGCACTTTTCAAATCCAATTTTATATCAAATATAGGATTAAGTAAATTTTCTATTGAATCAAATAAAAAATTTGTATTTACGTTGGACAAGAATTTTCCAGATTGTCATTATATTTTTACAGATGCTTCTAAGACTAACTCAAAAGGTTGTACTGGCTACGCAATATACCATCAAAATTGGAGAATAGTTCAAAAAATGAAAAGTTCTCCCGAATCTTCAGTTTTTACCGGAGAAATATTAGCCATTTTAGAATCAATAAAATATTGCTTCTTTCTCTTTTTAAATTAAAATCAAAAAAGCATTGTTATGCAATCCTTTCTATGACATTTCCCGAAATTCTTTAATATTTGAAATTAAGAAACTTCTATTCTTATACCAATTCCAAAACATCAACATTTCTCTTGTTTGAATTCCGAGTCATATTGGTATATCTGGTAATGAATATGCTGACAAACTTGCTAAACAAGCTATAGTCAGTGGGGATACTTTCTTATTTAAAAATTATTGCTATGACCTTATAAGGACTACGAAATTATTATATAGAGATAGATGGTCAAAACATTGGAACAAAACCAAAACGACAAAAGGCTGTCACTATGCCAAAATTCAACCCATCATCCCTTCTAAGCCTTGGTTTTATAAATTATCCTTAAATAAGAAGCATACATCTATGTTATGTAGAATGCGCTTGGGTCACTGCTGTAATTTGGTTCACCTTGCTAGGCTTCATATTAAAAATTCTTCAATATGTGAATGTGGTTTGGATATTGGTGACCTCAATCATATTTTCTTCTCGTGTCCTTTACTTCATTATCTAACACTTTGGTAAATCTTAAAATTCCTCTTTCTACAGAAATACATTCCCTTTTAATTTTTTCTAAAAAAAGTAAAAAAGTTTTCAATTGTCTTACGGAATTTTTAGATTTAAATAATAAGTTATAACATTTTATTCATTACTTAGCAATCAATCGTCTTCGTTTATTATTATTTATTATTTTTAATGTGGTATTGAGTTTAGTATTATTTTAATTCAATATAACATCCATGATTTATTTAATAAACTTTAGTACAAGTCACTTCATGATTCATTATTATAGTATTCTATGGTTCTTAACATTACGATTTCGGTTTTTAATCAGAATCGTAGTTTCTCTCCAGATTGTCCGCCGTTTCATTACAAGTATTTTTATTGACTGGAGGTTGGCAGTAATTGTTAGGTTGCCATAATAAAAAAAATATGTTGATTGTTGATCACAAATTCACAAAACACGAACTATTAGTTGATGTTGAATTTGTAGGTACAGATTTTTTTTATAAATAATGAAATTTAAACTGTACGAATTATCAACGTCATGTAAATTACTTAATGTAAGATAAGTTAGATCAGGTACTCAATTTTATGCAAAACAGCGATGTAGATATTTTTCTCGGCGTTCTTGGCACAGAACATATATACCCCTAAAGGGAGTTCCTGGTTCCTACTAAGCAATGCAGTTGCAGCATTTGAATACGTTTTTATCCGCAATTATGTGATTTTAAGTTGCGCGTAAGTATTAGATATTTATTTCAATAAACATTTAAGTAAAGGTGTGAAAAAGTAAAACCAGCAACAATAGCTTGCAAAGTAATATGGACGAAGAAGAAGAATATGTAGAAAATACCTGGAATTATATTATATTATGCGGTGAACCGACACTGTACGAAGGTCTTCGATTCGCTAGAGACTTAATTATTGCTAATCTAACTTTACGTTTTGTTATACAGTTTATTCCTTTACCACATTTCGTTCGGCATTTTTTATCTCTACTAATTGGAAGTCTTTTGCTGTACTACAACGTTGGAATAGCATTTATATGGACAATTGGGCTTACTGGTAGTGCTTATATTTTGATTATTATAATATCATTTATAACAAAAAATTATCGAGGCTTTATAGTTACTTCTTTTGTCATAACATTTCTATTGTTATGCGAAGTTTATGTTATAAATCCAAAAATGTGGCAGCAAATAAGAGGAATTCAAATGGTTGCAGCTATGAAAATTATATCAGTAGCTATTGATTTAGATAGAGGTTTATTTAAAAATACCTTAAATCCTGTTGAGTTTGGTGGATATTTGATGTGTCCAGCTAATAATATTTTGGGACCATGGATACCATTTCACATGTATACCTCTTATCTAAATGTAAAATTTTTGTGTCGCAGATGGTTTATGATTATAATTTATAATCTGTTTTTATCAATGTTCTTTTTAATTTCATCAAATTGTATTATTCCTTGGTATATAGATGATG
Organism: Parnassius honrathi; assembly: GCA_018247895.1. Classification (NCBI taxonomy): domain Eukaryota; kingdom Metazoa; phylum Arthropoda; class Insecta; order Lepidoptera; family Papilionidae; genus Parnassius; species Parnassius honrathi. The sequence goes on from DWHP01007421.1 coordinate 3,438, forward strand.
AAACAAACAAATGGTTAGTTGCATATCGAGATGCTCAAGCATTTCGAATGTCGCATTATTTTGTGTCGAGTATGTCAATTGTTTCTATGTTAAGTGCTGGATTTGCAATAACCAATGATTGCCACTCAGATGTTCAAGTCACAAAGCCTTTCTTAATTGAATTGCCTAGATCATTAGTTCAAGTTGTGATTTTCTGGAACATACCTATGCATCAATGGTTGAAGAACTACATATTCAAAACATGTCAACCCTATGGTCAATTTCTAGCAATATTAACAACTTATGCAATATCATCACTTCTGCATGGTTTAAATTTTCAGTTGTCTGCTGTTCTTCTTAGCATAGGAACATTTTCATATGTGGAATATAATTTAAGGTACAAAGTTGCATCAGCATTGGAAGTATGCTGTTTGGCTAATCCTTGTGCAAAACAATGTGAACATAGGTTTAAAAAAAACAGCTTTTTGGCAGTTTTTGTAAACACAATATTTTCATTGATTACTGTCATCCACCTTGCTTATTTGGGAGTTATGTTTGAAGCGTCATTTTCTGTTCAAGAATCTGGATACTCCTACTACCACACTATAAGTAAATGGGAAAATCTTAATTATTTCAGCCATGGTTTTGTAGCATTTTTGTACATAATTTATCTTATGATGTGATTGTAATATTAACAATATTGTGTACATACATTTACATAAACACATAATGATCTTTCACAGTATTAATTTGTTACAATAACTTGTGTCAAATAAAAATTATATTTATTTTAGTTTAAGTACTCTTTGGATGCAGATATAACATTTTAAGACAATACTTTAAATACATTCTCACTAGTCCAAACAAAAATAACAACTACTCAAAAGGTACTGCAATACTTTGACTGCAAAATTATCATAGTAACAACATACAAGCAGAAGGTACAATGTCAAACCCTGATATATTAAGTAAACTGTCTGAACATAGCTTACACATTTATTATTAGGGCATAATAATAAAGCAGTGTGTAATTAAGGCTCATTAATTATTACAATTATTATATTTCAAATAGCATAACTGATAAGAAAATAATAACTTTTACAATCTGATTTGCACCAAGCTACAATTGGTTTTTCTAACTTGTTCTTTTTATATGTCTAAAAGTCTGAAGCAATTGAATGTTTACAAATTATATTAAGTAAGATTCAATTTAAATTTTGTAATTTTTAGGACTAATATATCCGCAAAAATTACTAAGTTATTAGATTTAATAAGTATAGCCTATTCATTAGGAATAAAGGTAGTTATTTTAATGCAGTTTGTTTATTGTACTTTATATTCTTCCAGTTAAGACTAAATTTTGTGGGCAAACTTTTAAGTCTCTCTATTAACAATAAGTAGTAGTTGTAGGAGCATTAAGTTTAAAGAATAAATTATATCAATTTTGTAACTCAATTATGTTTTTATCACAGGTTCATATTTAATCACTTATACAGTATAATCACTTTAAAGTATTTTTGTATGATGGCTCAAAGCCAAGTAATAAACCCATCACATACAATAAAATGTCTTTTTATTTGCTTTTCATGTGTCCGTACGACTACTTCATATGTTGCATCACCGGCATACACCATATGAATTCTATAATTCAATTGTTCTAGAGTTTGAAGTTCTAAGCATGGCTCAAGATTTTCTATAACTTCTTTAGTTGAAGAAAAATATTCAGGCCTTGTATATAATACAGTAACTTTGTAATCTTTTGTGACCTTTTGTATGATTCTGAGTAAAAATTTTATATATAAATCCATTTTTGTAATTTTGTAACTTTGTTCTGACCAGTAAAAAGCTGTCAATGTATCAAAAATTACAAGTGATATACTGGAATGTTTTGAAAGCACACTTTCCAAATTTTGTATAGTAATGGAAAACTGAGTGGCATCAAATATTTCCACAAAAAACATTTTTTTCAGGGCCATGTGTAAAGCATTATCTACATTATAATCAATTTTAGATTCAGATTCGCCTTTTTTAATAGAGGTTAAAAGTTTTTTTTTCAAACATTCCATTATGACCACAAAATCCAAATTTCCATCTGTATTAAAAATTAAAATACTTCCTTCTACACCCCCTAATTCCACGGGCAATAATAATTCGCAAATAATATCCAAAAGTAGGCAAGAATTACTTGCATCACTAAATAATTCTATTATATCGCCCTGTTTTGGCCCTTTCTTAAATAACATTGGATAAAAGTTTTCTATTCCCGGTTTCTTCAATAATCTTGTAAGTAGTTGTATACCAGTCTCAACTTTAAAATTTACTGCCATTTTAAACAAAGTTTTCGCTTTTTACAATAGTACAGTCGTAGATGTGTATATATGTACTAGAGATATGCATGAGATATGTATACAGTGTATACGGTAGTTGCTTAATTATATTTAATTAAAAGCATAGATTATCTTTTTAAGTTTGTACGAAGGACATGTATTTCCATGCTTTATAATTTTTATAATCAACCAATTATGGAGTGTAGAAGTAAGGAGTACAGACTCAGGTATACAAAAAGTACTCTGTGGTACAGACCATAGATTACTGAATATATACACAGACTGTGTCATGAAGGTTAGAGAACAGGAGAACGATCACTACGTACAAAACAGAGTTGCCTTTCTACAAATTTTAAAGTCCCAGAAAAAAGAAAAAGTTCGCCAGAAACAGGATTTTTCTTTTTAAAATCCGCTAGATGTCCCTAGGCACATTTTCGTGCTACCATTGGGCTAACTGAAAAATTTTGCCAAATCGTATACAACGAATACTTGGTGTCTATAAATTCAGAAAACCTTAAAAGTGGATAATGGCATCACAATCAAAACAAAAATTATTCATGTACAAAATAAATCTTTAATCTTTAAACCACATTATTAGACGTCACGACATTAGTCATCTTATTAAAAATAAAACAATTAGCTCAGTACGTTCTTGTATCTAAATTTCAAAATCAATAGCGAAGTATGGATTCGGATCTTCAAAAAGAATTTCAGTGGAAGTTAAAGCTTCGCCAATGTCTCCAGTTCCCATCTTTGGTATGCCTTTACCGACTTGGTTGACAACATCTTCAGGAATATCATACGTTGCGCAATTCTTTTTAATCCTTAACTTATTCCTGATCAGAAGAATGAAATTTAAAGTTTTTTCTGATAGCTTGTTTCGTATTTTGCTTTTAACTACATCCATAGCACTAAATACGCGTTCAATTTCTGCATTTGAATGCGGTAGTGATAATATTATTATTGCAAAATTACATAAGTCTTCGAATATGTTTACTCCCGCTGCATTTTTGTATGCAGCGGGAGTAAACATATTCGAAGAACTTTTGCCCAAAAGCTAGTTGGGTCTCCATTTAGAGGGTTCCAATCAACAAAGTGAATGTTTTGCCACTGTTGCAAAATTTTGTCAATTTCTTCTTCGGGTATGCCTAATTCTTCTGCAAGCTCTACAAGTAAATTGTTTTTTACTTGTTTTAATGTCTCTTCTTCGCATAAAAGAGACATTTATTTTAGCACTGCATAGTTGGTTGGAAGTCGCTTTTGAATTTCTTCTCCTAATTTAACATTAAAAACAATACATCTTGATCTTACTGCAGCAACATTGATATTATGGCTTGCTGGGACCTTTTGTACTTGCAATTCAAAAAGGTATCCGAGGTAATGTACAGGATTGAGATGATCTTTAATGTTTAACGTCAATTATTGCTGCCGTTGGCAATATAATTTTTCGACCGATGGAACGTAGCAAAACCATCAAGGAACTTAGGAGTTTTAAAAAGTTTGCCTTCTCGCTTTCGGAGATTTTAATTGTCTATTGCACTTCACCTAAAATACTTAGTAAGTTTCACGGACGTCTGGATCCAGTCATAACAGCACGCTCCGGGAAGTCTGCAGTCTGCGAACATGTTCAAGATCGTCCCCACCATTAAATTAGATTTGATAAATCGCAAAAGAACACCGATTCCTACCAAGGATGATACGCGAGGTTATTGAAATTAAAAAACATCCTAATTTCAATAGAAAAGATGGGTGAGTGCTGTCATCTGCTTGGGATCCCATAATTAACAAAATTAAACCCAAACCCAAGCATACCACTGCAAGACTTCATGATACTATAAGCTCGTTTTGCGTAAATCGGCCAGAAGAATTAATATTCAAAAACTGAATGTAGCCGGAATAACTATGACATTAGGACGTCAAACATCTCAGTCCCCCCGTGACCATGACCGAAACATCGGGATAGTAAAAATAAGTTAAAGTGGTAATTAAATCGAGGGAGGGATATTTTCTCGAAAAGTTTTGAATATTTTTTTCAAATGAAAAATTTTCAAAATCTAGTCTGAATACCGCCATCGACGTTATGTCTATCCTAGTGCAGACCGTTTCGTCGATGGTGTGTCTTTCCTAGTGTAGTATAGTGTAGACCGTTTTGTCGATGGTGTGTATTTCCTAGGGTAGTGTAGTGTAGACCGTTTCATCGATGGTGTGTCTTTCTTAGGGTAGTAGTATTGGGAGTAGAGGTCATGCCTTTCTCGACAGAAGATAAGTGTACAGACATAGTGAGAGCGGCACGCGCAGCGGAGCGGATGCGGGAACGGCGGTAAACGCATATTCCTTCTTGTGAACACAGTACTTTGCGGGGAGTCTTGGCGTAAACGCGTAGTAGCATGATCATGTCTGAATTTTTAGAAACTATATAGAAGTATAAATGGGATATTTTTTTCCAAAAACAGTCGTCATGACTTAAATAAAGATAGGTCACAAAAAGGATCGAACCCGGGTTAGTCGCGTTCTGTTATATTTACAGCGAGCGTTAACCATCTGAGCTACCACGTGTCATTATCTTGCATATATCGCATAAAATTCGCCTTTTTGTAATCTATCTTTATTTAAGCCATAACGACTGCTTTTAGAAAAAAATATCGCACTTAAAGAAAGAGTTATTTTCTAAAAATTCAGACACGATAATGCTACTATGCGTTTACGCTAAGACTCCCCGCGATGTACTGTGTTCTCGAGAAGGAATAAGCGTTTACCGCCTTTCCCGCATCTGCTTCCACCGCCCGCTCCCACTGTGTTTGAGACACATCATTTTATTTCATTGAGCAGTTATGTGCGTTGTAATTCTTACCAACTTTAATTTAATGGATTTCTGCAAAGGAACGCCGGATTCTATTAATTATCTTAAATCTAAATTTTAGCTACATTAATATACCCTATCTAGGACAATCTGGGGCGGGTCGATTAATAATAGTTTGCACAGAGAACCGTGCGTTCGTGGCGCAAAAATATACGCTATCCATATCATCCCCAGAGTATTGTAAGAAATGACACAGAGTAACTAAAACTGGAGATGGGAAGCAGCATCCTCCTGACAAAAGCTCAAAACAATGACAAGTGGTAAAATTAAAAATTTTGTACAACCGACTTCAATACGACCGAATCGATTGTATTCGAAGTCAATTAAATACGGATTATTAAACATAACTCAAAAACTACTAGTCAAATCTTGATCAAATTAATATGTGAACACAAAAAAAGCACCAGCTTTCAGATAAAGAAAGAATCATCGAAATCGGGTTACCCAAAGAAAAGTTATGAGGTAACATACATCTATAAACGTACAGTCGAATTGAATACCTCCTTCTTTTTGAAGTCGGTAAAAGCTGTGTTTGCTAACCCGCCTGCCTGCCCAGCGTTTCAGCAAAATATCCAGCCTATTTGGTAATCTACGTCGAAGGCCTATGTTCGGCAGTGACTGTGGAATTTTGATGGTCTGTAATAATGACGATGATACTTCTCGTCTTCGCTACTCGTAATATTTACGGTAGAATAAAAACAAAAATGTTACATTTCCGAAAATACGAATTAAATAAAAAATTTTTAGTTTACCTACTACAAATATAAAAAATTAGCAGCCGACATACATTTAACTACTGGGCACAGGCCGCAGAGTGTTTTATGGGTCAAAAAAGAGTCCGCTGCGCTGACACCAACGTGGGATGAGTGACTACACATGTCTGAAAACAAGATTGTACAACCAATGCGTATTGCAAATAAGGCAAGTTCTTTTCTCGCCCGAAGACTAAGTATAACCGTCCATTCAGGCCAGCGTTCTTGGCACGACACCACTGGGTGTAGGGCTGTGTGATAATTATTTAAGCTTTAGTTTTAGTTTTTTGAAGTGATAACTAACGGATCTAAGACGTGGTCCTTTAGTCGTATGAGGTAAAGGTCGCTCAAAAAGCTTTGGAGAGGCATTTCTCGGGATTCCTCTGCGTGATAAACTTAGAATTGAGGATATCCGCAGCAAAACCAGAATAACCGACGTAGCCCAAAGGAGTAGTAAGATGAAGTGGCAATGGGCCGGCCGTGTAGGCCGAAGAACCGAAAACCGATGGTAAAGAAAGGTTCTCGAGTAGCAGCTTCGTTCTGGTTGGCGAAGTGTAGGGCGGCCTTCCAGTAAATGGTGTGACGACCTGGTAAGGCACGCGGGAAGTCGATGGATACAGGTGGCCTATGTTCACATGTCCACTACTTGTGAAGGGCTGTAATGATGAAATGATGAATAAGTGATTTCTTTTATACATACATATCAATATTAATTTACACATTGTGAGTTATGAAACTGGATCTGTCACAAAATCATAATATGTTAAAATATATGAAAGCTATCTAAATAAATGAAAAGCTGTTTTATAAGTTTCATAAAAAGTAAAAAAAATAAAGAAGCCTACAAGGTATTCACACTCTACCCATTGCGTATTGTGCGCGGGAAAGAAACCGCCGCAATGCCCCATCGCGACACTTGTTCTATATTTTTTCAACTACTCTGAAATCTAAATCTCCTCACGAATTTATTCTTCACCACTGCGCCAGTAAACACGTGGTAAGTCAGCAGCATTTCCTATAAGAGTTTCACTGACTCTTACGGGATCGTACACGTTTTGCTTCTGTGTCATGAATTTCATATAAACTAAAAAGAAGCTTTTGCACGTCTGTGGACCTCATATTCTTAGTAAATGATCGTCTAACGATACCACGAATTATTCTATGAAATAGATATTAAAATATCACATGCACTTATTAATAAAAATTTCAAAAAAATTTGATAAAAATGTCAATTACTTACGTCAACAACTTGACACTAAAAATGAAATGAAATTCTTACTATACCGATAGACACACAACTATAGATATTCTCTCTTAATGACAGTTGTGCTTAACGTGACAATTACGATAAATCATCCCGATAATGGCCACTGGGCTGGTTGTTATCATTCTATTTAAACTTGAAAGTTATTTAAATGTCGTGGTCAGATCGTAGAATTGATCATAATATGACGTGCCCAACTACTTTATGAATCGTAAAAATTTTATGGTATTCCAATTATTACTGGCCATATTTTTTTATTTTTTTTTATTTATTTAGGACAACCAACAAGACGTACACGAACACAATGTAAATACTACAAATTACAGGAAGGTTTATAT
>DWHP01007422.1:0-10957 GCA_018247895.1 Parnassius honrathi
GTCTCCCCTGCCGAGGGCTTCCATCTGGTTGGGCTTTTATTTATTTATGTATTTTTGTATTTATTTTACTTTATTGAATATTTATGTATATTTCTCTTTACATTTTCATTTATAATCGTATATTTATAGAACCCAACCAGATGAGAAAACTATATAGATCCACCATAATAATAATTATAATAATGTCATTTAACCGAATTTAATCGCAGCGGCCAGTTTCCACAGATACAAGCCCTTTGCCCGAATAATAATAATAATTAATAGTGTCCGACTGTACGCGCAAGTACAGGTGCACTTTATTTTCTCGCTCAGTCGCTCTCATAGTCCGAAGGGACGGTAATCCAATACGACCGGAGAGAGATCAGCCGCAGGACCAATGGCTTTACGTGCTTTCCGAGGCTAGGCGGTGAAACATTGCCAACCTCCCGACTCAGAGCTGAATTGCTTAAATTAAAAAAAAAATGGTACTAACAACGTTAGAGCTACAGGCTGTGAGATATTTCATCTTATTTTTCAATGCTCACAACGCATCTGTGTGTGTGTGTGTGTGTGTGTGTGATAAGGAGGTCGGTCGTTGGGTGGTACCTTTTTTATAGAATAAGGGTCAAGAACGAGCACACAGTCCACCTGCTGGTGCTATGCTATGGCGCACAGACACCTACATCTATTCTCGGTTAAGATTTAAAATGCAGATATGCGTTATCACCTCTGAGGTCGAAGATGGGATGTCCTTTTTCTAGTAAAGTGTGTCACCGGTTCTCTACACTCCCCATACGAAACACAGTAACATGAAGCTGCTATTTTACGCTGGTATTATGTGAGAACGTTGCCCTTACCTCCGGTTGATCCTATCCATTCGTGCTACAACAATATGTAGGTATATAGACCTACATATTGTTGCAGCATGGCCCTACCATGTAGTTGGTCGTGCACTTGTGTGTGTATGTGTGGGCACCTGGTCGTGCAGCGCCGAGGTCTCGGTGTAGGCGGCGCCGAGCGCTGCAGCAAAGCATGCCGCCTCAGCCGTCGGCACGGCGCGAGCCTCCGCCAAGTCTGCTTTGTTGCCCACCAGCGCCAGCACCAGCGGCTCTGCCACGTTGCTGCCACAACACATTGCAAAATCTTGCAAGCTATTCACGCACAGCGCACCGTACAGTGCCAGGAGTGCAAGGCTGGACTACGTCTACTTATAGACCGGCAATTCAGCACAAGAACTGTGTAGCGCTGTGTATCCGGGGCGGGCGCTGGCACGGTAAGTATGCCACGCAGTTATATTTTCATTTGCAACAGTTACTGTTTTTTAAGCAAATGCCAAATAAATTATACAATATAAGTAATACAATAAACTTCAAATCACGTTTACAAGGTGTGCAAATAAATAATGACGGCCTTTTCAAAATCAGTGTTTCACTATTGAAAACAACGTCCGCGGTTTACAAAAATAAGAACAAGTCTTCCCGCGTGCTCGCAGACGGCTAAACAAGTTACGGGGAATTGATCTTTGTTTAATGTGTCAGACCAGCTGTAAGTCAGGTGAAGCTGTAAGAGTCGCTAGGCTAACAGCACTAGCATCTCAGAAAATAGAGTCACTTAGTGCGCAATGTATGAGTACCGTAGTGCTCGTCTAGTAGTACACATAAAAGTATTTTGTGTTGCTTGAGCCCCATCCCTTATTTCGCACTTTCTTTATTACGTAAAAATAGTTTTAAGATTTAAGACCACGGGAGTGGGGCCTATAGGCACTTGCCTACTGTGCTTTTAGGTCAATCCGGTCTTGCAAAAGTGTACTCGTGCGCAATTCCTTCACATCGAATCGAGTGCCCCTTATCCCATACCTAATTAGATAGCAAACAAGTACCTACAGTGAACTATACAAGTTTTCGTACCCGTATTATAGAGGAGCCAAGTCATTTTTGCCCTTTTAAGCTGAAGTCACGTAACGACGCGCTCCGGATCACGGATAACTTAGTTACTATTCTTGTTAAGCTTTATTGTGTTTTGCAGGAAGAACTCTACCAAAACTCGTGCTAAAAGTATTTTTGTCTTTTTTTTTTAAAGAAAATCGTAACGTGTTATATTTGTTACTAATATCATAGTAGTATTCACGCTCGGCAGGCGCAGTTCTCACTAGGCTCTTAATACTGCCCATCTCCTGTTTCATACTAAGGTGAAATATAAATTTTTTTATAGAAAAAGGGTGATAAACTAGCACGCAGCAACATCTACATTTTTATTCTCAATTACGAATCAAAATGCAGATGCGTTGTCACTCCAAAGGACTAAGAGAGCCTTCTTTCCAGTAGGTAAAAGTAATCTCCGGTTCTCTACTCTCACCATACGAATCACAGCAGAATGAAGTTGCTATTTTACACTGGTGTACTGTGAGAACGTGATCCTTCAAGTCGAGCAGATCCATTTGTGTTGCAATCATAAAATATATGCAACGTGGCTCTACCACGTAAAAAATAGTAAATAGCGATAGCCGTAGCAGCATGATGCTGTTATATTCTATACGGTGAGTGATGAGAACCGGAAAATCGAGACATTCCACAATAGTCCTCGTTTTTTTAAAAATCCTAATCGAGATGGATTTATATGTCCATAGACTTCTTCTGCATCTACTTTGAATCAGGATTATTGTATAAAAAATAAGATTAGAGGTTTACCTTTGCAGTTCTTTAACCCAGCTCTTGATGGCAGAAAAGCTGGCGGCGCTCGTGATGTCGAAAACCAGCAGCGCAGCGTTTGCGTTGCGGTAGTACATCGGAGCCATCGAGCGAAACCTCTCCTGCCCTGCCGTGTCCCACACCTGTGCTCAAGTAAAAAACGGCTGTTCTGGGAATTTGTCTGTGGGATTTATTATAAGCTAGACCGTGAATAATATGCCATGTGATATTTGGTGATGCAGCTGAAGATCGCGAAGCGCACTGACTTAGCTAATCAAAAAATCACCCACATTGTAATCGGAGAGAAAGATGTTGGAAAATCGGCTGGGGTGCCGCGGCCCAGAGATGACAGCAGTTCCATGTGAGGCCGAACTTGCGCCTTATAAAGTAACGAGCGGCGTGCCGGCACGAGCGCTGTGTCGCTCTACAAAGCGCGTCAAGCACTTTAGGAGCCTTACCTTCCAAGTGACTGCGACACTGAACGTCATTCAACATGTCGACGCCGAGGAATCCGATGCTAGATAAGGCAAGGGGGGGAGATATGGCAACTTTTAAATTATGGAGATATGACAAAAGTTTTTTTAATATTTGTATTTTCATATTTGAGCTTAAGTTTAAACTTTGGCTACTCTTTGAAAAATAACCCCGTAGGTCTAGTGAAGTAGATATTCACCTGCAGTTTAACGCGAGTGTCGTCCATGTTGATGTTGCAGGTGAAGAATGAGGCCCCGATGGTTGGGGAGATATGCTTTGAGAACATCTTGCCGATGTAGCGTACCACTAGGCTCGTCTTGCCCACGCCTGCAATACTCGCAAGAATGGGTCAGATTATTTTCTAGTGGTCTTGCATACCCTGCCTACCTGCTCGCTGTCATAACATATTGTACAACATTTTTTTACATAGAATAAGGGCGATAAAGGAGCACACAGTCTACTTAATGGTAAGTAGATGGCGTGGTTCATATATATCTACATCTATCAATATTAAGAATCAATATGCAGAAGCGTTGTCACGCCTAAGGACTAAGATAGAATGCCTAGTTTCCAGTAAAGAGGGTCTCTGAGAGCGTGATCATTCCCCGGTCGAGTCGACCCACTCGCGCTACAACCACAATATAGCTGCAGCGTGGCTCTACCACTTTGAAAAGAAAGAAAATAAACTTTTTTATTTCTTTGTGATTTTTTTAATTTCTTATTTTCTTTATTCAATTTTAATGCGTTTTGCCTTTTGTTGTATTAATTTATGGGCTAAGGTGGCACCATGGTAACGGTGGGGCAGGGGTGTTAAAAATCTCCAGTGGAGGTTTGGTTGCCATCTAAGACGACGTGACCTGGCAACATTTAACGCACGCACCCTGGGGACTGACGAAAAGATCCTGGAGCTGGAAAAAAAGACAGACAAGTTGCGCTGGAATATTATAGGATTATCCGAAGAGAGGGGAATGACACCGTAACCTTCCAATCCGGCAACTAGTTCTATCACCGGGAGGGTGACCATGTGTCCCAAGAAGGTGTCGGATTTATCGTCAAGTCTCTCGTTAACAACGTCGTAAAGATTGTGTGTGTCGACCAGGCGAGGATTGCTACTTTATACTCAGAATTACTAAACGTTATTTGTTGAAAGTCATACAGGTTCACGTGCCAAGATCGCCACATCCCGATGAGGCGGTAGAGGAAGTGTATGAGGATATCTCTAAAGCCATGCATTCCTTCAAAACCTACCATACAGTGATAATGGGAGACTTCGACGCAAAACTAGGCACAAGAGAAAACGGTGAGCTAAAGGTAGGGAACCCAAGGGGCCAGCAGCTGGCAGACTTCATGGAGAGACATGGAATCTTTATGATTAACTCTTTCTTCCAGAAGCGTCCCCACAGGAAGAGGAACCCGGTTGAGCCCGACAAAAATGACCCGAAGGTTCGACAAAAATGAGATTGACTTCATTATGACGACTAGACAGCAACTGTTCAATGATGTCTCAGTGATCGCGAGGCAGAAAACTCTAGTGCAAAGTCCTGAAAACTTTCAGGCCGAGTTATATAATCGTTTTTAGTGGCTAGAAGAATGCAATGCAATGGACGATATAAACGACAAGCTCGTGGAAACTGTCCATGCGTTGGGAGACAAGTTTCGCAAGAACCGTCGCAATAGAACACAAAAACTCTTAGATCACACTCTTAATTTAATTGCTGTTAGACGGTAAACGAAACTGCAGTCTTCAGCAGATTTGACAGCACACAGACAACTGAACATGTCTGTTCAGTTGCCTGTCTGTGATCCGTAGATCTGCAAATGGTTGCGGCAGGACTTACGCAAATTATATAAAGCTCGTACTGAAGAAGCAATCGAGCGGAACTGGGATGCCACAGACTTTACCAGAGATCTGTCCGCCAGAAAAAGCCAACTGTCGAAGCTAAAGACCGAGTGTGGCAGCATCGCTTCCGGGACACCTGAGATTCTGAGTGAGATTGAGAGGTCTCCGGGCAACTGTACACGTCATCGTTGGAGCCACACGCGAGTGTGAGTAACGATCCAAGAGCAAGTCTTATCTGACACTGTTCCGACGATATATTTAACGTCAGTCTGAGCGAGATTAAAATAGCTCCCCAGCACTTTAAAAACGGCAAGACCCTGGCTAAGATGGAATTACAGTGGAGCTTCTGAAAACTGGTGCCTGAAGTCCTTCAAAAGCTCTTTAATTCTGTCCTCCATGGTAGGACTTCTCCGGAGGCGTGAAGCAGAAGTGCAGAAGTCTTGTTCTTCAAAAAAGGTGACGACGCTATATTGAAGAACTACAAACCGATTTCCCTTCTGAGCCGCGTCTACGTGTTTTCGCGAGTTACAAATTGTCTCGCACGCAGACTCGACAACTTTCAGCCTTAACAAGCCGGGTACTGAAAAGGTTTTAGTACCATTGACCAAATACATACTCTTCGTTAAATTGTACAGAAGACCGAAGAGTAGAATCTGCCACTTTGACTTGGTCTTTTTATAAGATTAGGGTGACAAACAAGCACACAGTCCACCTGATGGTAAGTGGTTACTGCGGCCCATAGACATCTACATGTATCATCGATTACGAATCAAAATGCAGATGCGTCGTGACCCGTGAGGACTAAGATCGAATGGCTCGTTTCCAGTAAAAAGGGTCTCCGGTTCTCCACACTTACCATGGCATACGATGGCTATCCGAGCACAGAACAAAACAAAAGATACGGTATTAACGGTACGTCCATAAAGGTAATGAGTAGTACATCATTCACCTTCGATTTTCCTACGATATAGTCCTTGTGGCAAGATCCCAGGAGGCTCTAAGAACTATGCTCAATGACCTCAGTAGTGTCTCCCAACGGATAGGTCTTAAGATGAACATGGCCAAAACAAAGATCATGTGTAATGTACATGTCACACTTATGCCGTTCGTTGTTGGGAGCACTAAGCTCAAAGTTGTTGACGAGTATGTTTACCTGGGACAAATAGTCTGACTAGGTAAGTCCAATTTCGACCGAGAGGTCAATCGACGTATTCAACTCGGCTGAGCAGCGTTTGAGAAATTACAACTCATCAGGTATACCTCAAAACTCGAAAACGAGGTTGTACAATGAGTGTCTGTTGCCAGTGATGTCTTATGGATCTGAGACGTGGTCCTTCACTGCTGGTAGTATGAGAAAGCTTAAGTTCACTCAATGGGCTATGGCGAGGGCTATGAACGGAGTTTCTCTGTGTGATAAACTTAGAAATGAGGATATCCATAGTAGAACCAGAGTGACCGACATAGCCCAACGGATTAGTAAGCTGAAGTGGCAATGGGCCGGCCGTATGGCTCGAAGAACTGACAACCAATGGAGAAAAAATGTTCTCGAATGGCAGCCTCGTACTGGTGGGCGTAGTGTAGGGTGATCCCCCCCCCCCCTAGATAGAGTGACGACCTGGTAAGACATGTAGGAAGTCGATGGATGCTGGTGGCTCAGGACCGTGCTTTGTGGCATTCCTTGTTCAGCAGTGGACTTCTGAAGGACGGTAATGACGTGCTTAGGCATCAGCATTTTGATTGATAATTGAAGAAAGACGTAGGTACCTATAGAGCTCATCACCCATTTATCATCAGATGGACTGTGTGCTCGTTAACTTCTATAACAAAAAAAAGAAAGGAATGCGAAAACAAAGAAAAGAAAGGAAAAAGAAGAGAAAATTTCTTCTATAAATAATCCTTACTGGCTTAATTATGTCCGTGCGTTCAAAAAATCCATCCTTTCGACGATTCCAGAAAGCCAAATGTCCTTTTCCGTGAGTGATGAGAAGATTGTCATCCAGCGGATGAAAAGCTGCACCAGTTAGCTCTTCTTGAAGTGTCTGCAATCGAAAAATAACCATTCAATAATTTAACTAATCTATATTTTATTATAATTTCGCATTATTAGAGTAAAAGCGGATGGATCTAATAATTTATTACCAAACATAAATTAAGAAACTCGGTAAGTATATTTTTAAAATAGGCGATACCACTTCTGATGTCGGTAATATAATAGGATATCACAATTCTAATTCTAGGATAGCATTAATTATTAAAAACAGTAAAAAAGTGAGAGCGGATATTCAATTTGCTCCCTCGCTTACGCAATTGAATAATCATTATCATCAAATGACAGCGTAACGCACAAACATTTAGTATAGAACAATTACAGTTTGACCACACTGTAACATGCCCCCATCACAATTACACACTGGTGTAACGTGAAGAACATAATTACATTGTAACATCAAAGTAACACAGGGCAGCCTCTCAGCAACTGCCTGCCAGAAGAACCATCACAACGGACAGAACCACAACACTATATTATCATATTATGTCTTCACTACGCCCGTGTTGTGTATAATCTCTGTATAAAATATTATTGTATAGCAATATTAAGAGACTACTACTCAATATACTTATAATAAAAATATTGGTTACATGACAGGCAAAATAATGTCATATGATTACATTTGCAACGTTTTACAAAAAATGTTTTTACTTATCATAGCAGCGTAGTATGGAAAGATGTAAAAATAATAACATTATTTCAAATCAAACATTCTTCATAGCAACGCTGTAGCAGCGTAGCAAATACGGCGAAAAATGTTGAAGCAGAAAATGTCGAATTAGACATAATATATAACTTTGTAGAGTGCTGGATAATTGATTTTATATATTCTAATGTCATGTTATCATGAAGTCAACATTTCACAACAAAAATGTTTTTGAACTTATTGTAACAGCGTAGCACAGAAAGCTGTGTAAAGAATAACACAAACATTCTTTATAGCAACGCTACGCGTAGCAAATACGATGATAAATGTTGACGTAAAAAGTGTCGAGTGAAACAGACGATAATTTTGTACTGTGTTGGCTCAGTGATTTCTAATACTTTAGGCGAATATGGATAACATTAAATTTGAGATATTTTATCGTATTTTATCGCATTACTATCACTACAGCTATCACAAGTCCATTGTTGAACATAGGCCTCCCAATAGATTGCCTCAAAGTATAGTCCTGAGTCCACCTGAGCCACATGCATCCATCGACTTGTTTTAATAGGTGCGTGTTTTAATAGGTTGTCGCTCCATTTATTTACTGAGAGCCCAAATTTGTGGTATTTAATGAAATGTAATTATTTTCTGATATTCCCAGTGCATGAAATTAAATAAGTTTTATTTAATACTGGCGAATGCATCCGCGTAGAACTTTAACAAAATACTTACAGATTTATAAGTGGTCATCGGGCAAATAGTTATTAGTAATTATCATACAACTAATTTTAGGTCACTTCTTTGCTATTATGTCGAAAATTATGTGCAATAAGAGAAAACGCTTAAAATAAAATTAGCTCTATTCATTTCACCCAAAAACAAACGGGTTTTATCATCTTACAATTTTCTTTTAAAATGGCGCTTTTATATATTCATTTTAACCAAAAGATATAAAAAAAGTTTTGTTCAAAAGTTTTGTATATCTTTTATTATTTATGAGGTATAGAATCATTAGAAATCATTCATTTCATAAGTTTTCCGATTTTACAAAATATAATCCTGCATGTTTTTGGTATAAAATATAACCCAAAACCAGGAGTTTAATTCTTCTCTTCGTGGAGATTCATCCCAATCGGTTGAGCCGAACAAAATTTGTAAAAATGTGTTTTTTTATGACACGCAAACAACCCCTTGCGGTTGATAGAAAACAGTTGTATCGTCTAAAACTAACGTTTAGATTACTTTTTCAGCACTATTTCTATCATCTTAATTGTTACAAGGAAGTTCGCAGAAAGCAAGACACCATATAAGTAGGCAGTATTACTCAGAAATTGCATCACAACTGGCTATATTTGTGAAAAAAAAAACTGTACCGCCACAATAGAATAGAATAATTTTTTATTCAATATAGATTACATGTAATTCTTATTAAAACTCATTTTTTACTTTACCACTGCAAGAAACCCAGCAAGACTTTTTTAAATAAATTTCACGACGTGAATGGTTACAAAATATTTACAATATTTATTTTAGAATCAGCTTGAAAGCGACCATTTCATTCCCAGGGGCTATTATCGATCATACCATTAAAAAAATTAATACTATAAAAACATTATCAACCAATAAAAAGACGGTGTATGTGTAAATGTATAAATGCACCCGCTATTACATTAACCTTGATAAACCAGAACTCTTACTTAAAACACCGTTTTCTAACTCTTGAAATTAAAAAAAAACTTTTCTATTTCAGTAGAAAAGATGATTAAGAACTGATGAAAACAATCTGTTTTAGAATCCTGTAACTATATAATTAACCAGACTTCTGCAAGACGTCAAGATAAAGTAAGTTTATTCCGCATTAAGTCGCACTAAATTTTATAATTAAAGGATGAAGGTTGTGCTGGATACCTATGATATTAGCGTAGGCTCAACATATCAATCATCTTCTTCATGGTAATAAAACAACCAACAACATTTGTAATTTAAATAATTTAAAATTAGACACTATAATATTAGTAAGAATTAATTTAACTTAAGGTATTTACTTAGAAAATAAGCAGAGGTTTTTTGAAACTGCTAAAAGTTAAAATATATTTTCAATAAGAGATCGCTAACATTATCATCGGTATCGATGTTAAATATAAATTTAAAAAATCAACTCATTCTTCAACTAAGTTACAGTGGACTTATAACTATTAGTTATAATTATAACGAATCGATTTAAGCAAAAAATAACGACCTTCGGTCAACGTCCCCACACCTCATGTTCATGGTTAAAATCAGTTAAATCATCGCACATATCGCAAGGTGTGACGTAATTTATCGTGCCGAAACGATCGTAGACAATCTTAATAATATACAGAGACCTTGAGACCGCGTAAAACCGCTACGAGCTACGACAGTCACGTCAATAGAACTTTATTTATTTATTATTTCACAATTCTGTTGAATACTTTAATTATTTATAAATTTGCAGTACATGGTTAGTGCAATAAAAGAACTGCTGGTACATGAAATATGAATCCCTGAGCCATTAGTACCAACATCCTTCCAATGACACCAGTGTGGTTTTCGTTGTTTACTCAGTCCTTCTGTAGATCTCCAATTGCCAATCTTTTAATTTTTATAACTTTCATTTTTCATTTTTCTTCATAGTTTGTCAAAAAAGTGCCAGTAATTTGAAATTACTGTCGTTTTAAATTACTGGCACTTTATTGAGAAAAATACTTAATATTATTAATTAAATATGTTTTTTAGATATATTTATAGTTAAGTAGTTAAGTTTTTTTTGAAACAGATACCATAGCAAATTAGCAGTGGCGCTAAAATTCCTGGACTTATGAAGCTCTTTGTACATAATGATACCTACTATTTTTCATATTTATACATCGTATGCAGCTGTACAAGGAACCTCGGTGACTAAATGCTCGCTGTAAATTTCACAGTACGCTAGCAACCCGGTTTCGATCCCCACCGGCACCAGTGAAATTGTTAATTGCAATTTTAAGTGCTGATTTACCACGTACTCGACGGTTCCTATACAGTCGAATACATCGTGAGGAAACCTACATGTCTGAAAAATAAGAAAAGAAAACATTTCGAAGAAATGTGAAGTTCAGGCAGAGCGGCGGTGAGAGTAACTTTTGTTTTCTTAATGAGTGAGTATGTAGGCTGTTACTTTATTTTACTGCTGTATATTGGTTTTAACAGTGGTAGAGCCACGCGGCAGCTTTGCTGTTGCACGTATGGGCCGGCTCAAACCGGGGTGGTACCACGAC
>DWHP01007423.1:0-10957 GCA_018247895.1 Parnassius honrathi
ATATATATATATATATATTAAAGCCTCATCAAACTTCCAGAGCTCATAAAATATATACATTTACAATAAAGATTGTATTTCACAACCTGAAAAGGTTTTAAACTTTAAAGTATCGTTAACAGTAAACACCCTAGAAAAATCGATTTCAATTTTCATTACTAAAGGAAATCCAAATTTAAATTTGAGCTGAATAGGTTACTAGCGAAGAAATTGAAGCTTCTAGATTTTATTGCGTTTTGCATAATTTCTTGTATTTCGACCAAGAATAAAATTCTAATGTTTATTATTTTGGTTATTTTTATTTCGTGACATTAGTTATGATGAAGCATTACTTAAATATGATTTATGCAGAAAGTTATAGCCTTGTCTCTGAAAGCTATTACTCATCACTGCAAGGTAAAAATTTGGTTGAATTTTTTTTGAATCCCACACGGAACAAGTATTTGTACGGCCTACAAGTATTTTTAAATCGGGTCTGAATATTTGTCTTTGTAAATTAGGTATTTTACCCGCCTCCACGATACAGGGAATACTTGTGTGGGAATAATTTTCTAATAAAAATAAAACTAAAATGGCGTTTTTGATCGATTTTGGGCATTGTTCGCCAATGGTGCGTGACCAAGTACTCATGGGGTTTGTCAATTAGGAAAACAGGTGATAAAATCTCCCCTACCCCTTCTGTATATTGGCGACGAAAGAAAACCGATCATCTCATATTAAGATTCTTGATTTTTAGAAGCTAGTAGCGCCTAAAAATCAAGAATCCAAAATTTTGTCGCATGAAATCGTTTCTTACAATCGTATTGAACATAATAATGATATGCTCAAAGGCGATAGCACAGACTCGGCTCCTCGCCGTGAAGATATACCACCCCACATTTCACACATGTGGCACCAAATAAAAGTTCCCGGCGCCTCTTTAATGGGGCAGTGCGCCACCCGTCACGTTCTGTCTCCCAGAGGGGCGAAAAGTGGATTACAGAAACCCGTCTGGCTACGCTGAATGTATGTGGAGCAATGAATGATAAGATGGATGAAGTACGCGATATGGTGTATGATAGAGGAATAGATGGGTTATGTGTAAATAAGATGAAACGAAAAGGGAAGAATGTCACTACACGTGGCACGTATACCGCATACTGGTTTTGAATAGACGAGACGAGAGAGGTGGGATGATGAGGTACGCATGGAAGTTGAAGCAAAGAAGTGAGCATGGCTAGATTTACTAGCACCAAAGGCTGGTAATTCTGACAGTACGAATAATTATATATTGAAAGGAAAAAGGCAGTCTTTAGACATTTAAATAAGAGAGTATAAGAATGATAGAAGAATGTCTGATAACTTCCAGGCAAATATTAAAATGTTCTGGAAACTCGTAAGAACAACCAACATTCAAAACAGCCTTTTTGAGTTTAAAGAGATGGAAGGAATATTTTGAAAGCGTGTTTGTGAGTGAGGAGACAACGTATAAACTAAATGGAAAAAGAAACTATGAAATAAGAGGAAAGAGGTAGCGATATAAGTATAGATGAATGATGACGATGTATGCGTAGGTATATGGATGTGGAGGCGATAGAGGTGTGTCAGGATCGTACCAAATGGAAGTCTGTAGTTTCTGGGTGGCAGGCGTGAGTGTTTATATTTATGTTTGTAGTGATATAAAAAGCACATTGTTAGAAAGGTAAATGATTCTTATGATTTGAACTTATATCATTATTTATTATAATGAATGATAAGTTCAGAAAATGATAAGTTCAGAACAATGAACTTATTATAATTTTTTTTAAATCGATTAATTGCTATTTTTACATTAAAAAGCGGTTTTAGTGGCTTATGGTATCAATTTATCAAGTCCGTATGACGGGGTAATCAACATAACTTTCGAAAATATCAATTGTTCAACTCAATCTTTATTAATCTCTTCGTCTATCACGTTTTGTTTCGTTATAATTACTTTTTTTCGGTGAAGAAATTCCGAAACTTTTGGGTGTTCCAACAGCCTTGTAGGAAATATTTAACTAAATACAGACCCACATTAACTCAATGTGGGTGCGGTCGCCGTTGCAAGGATTACTGTATCGTTTGTTTACAGCAGTTAGTGATGAAAAATATCGATCGCTGTAGAAATACAAAATATTCCAAAAAAACAAATTTGATAGATTCTTGACCAAGGTAATATATTATTGTTATTTTTATTATCACAGATTTTCATCACAATATATTAATCGCTTTCGCTAAAAGTACGTAGGATTTATATATAAATATACTTTTACGTCTTGGACTTTATGGAATGACCTGAGTGAATACTAAATTAAAATACTGGTTAGATTTGACTAAATGAAAAACCTTTTGAAAACGAAATAAAGTTGATGAGAAAAAGAAATTATTAACGAGTCAGGTAAAAACGACTAGTTTTTACGACAAGGCCTACTTATTTTTTTTAAATGTTACCCCACACTAGGATTTTCTCCTGTATCGTGGAGGCAGTTTACATACATACATTGCACAAGGACAAACATCCACACCCGGAGCAGTTACTTGTAGGCCATACAAATACTTGTTTCGTGCGGAATTCGAACCCGCGGCCCTCAGCGCTATAACTCATTGCTACGCTACTGCGTTATGGAGCCGTCAATGCCGTCATGCCTGAATACAAATACCTCATTCAGTTTTTCAGCATGAGTTTGGGAGGACGACGTCGAACTGGCGCTTTTTGCGAATGACAGCGCCTACTTCACCTCATCCAGAAGAGCCCATATCGCCACTGCCAGGATGCAACGTCTGCTGGACCTGCTGCCATCATGGCTGGATGAGTGGAGGATGGCCGTCAATGTTAGCAAGACGACCGCTCTGCTCACTCGCCGCTTCAGAAGTCTACCACCACCGCTAATCCTCAGAGGCCAGGAGATCGCATATGAGAAGGCCGTGACCTACCTTGGATGCCGGATTGACAGGATGTTGCGCATGACTGCGCACGTCAACTTTGTCGTCCGCAAAGCTCAATGTGCGCGGGCGATGCTCCGTCCTGTCCTGGCATCCAAGTTACCGACAAAGTCGAAGTTGACCATCTATAAAATGTATATAAGACCCCTGCTAACATACGCTGCTCCGGCCTGGTATGCGCTCCTGAGCGATCAACAGAAGCGGCGACTACAGGCCCAGCAGAACTTGTCATCACGAACCATAGTCGGTGCGGGTCGCTCCGGAATTACGTCATAGCGGCCAACCTTAAGATTGAGAGCCCAGAAGAATTCGTGGTCCGGCTGGCGCGCGGCATGTTCGACCGCGCCGACAACGGGCCACATGAATACCTCAACGGCTTTGCGCTGTTGCACTCACGGCCTCCGGGCGGGCGACCCTATCCAAGAGAACTCCTCCCTATATAGATTAGGGAGTTGAGTAAATCCCACAATGCCGCAGAAAGGCCAACTTAGACAAAATAATTGTGTTAAACACAATTATTGAGACAACCATCCTTTTTGAAAAATTACCCAACTACGACGAAAAGTCGTTATTACATTATAACGCCTTTTAATACCAAAGGCGCCCAGGACCGGCACACTGTAGTGTGCCGTGAGGAATGTCCGGGTAAAGGGGGCGTACCCCGAGGCCCGATACCTGCTGGGCAGAAAGCCCATGCTGACGACAACAGCTCAGCAGGCACAAAATCAACGACTTCACGTGTTTTGAAAGATACGTAGTGAACCGCCAACTTTTACTGAGAGGCTGCTACTGAAAACTTCTTGATAGAAAAACCCAATAACTGATTTTGGCAGTCGCTTTCGGCCACGCGACCAAAGAGGCATTCGTAGTTTGTGATAATCAGTACAAAAATTGCAGCTATTTTAGTAGCGCCGGCAGATGTCGAAAAAAGAAAAGAAGTAAAGAAAAGAAACAGGTTGTTCACATATTACACAGTCTACGATAAACGCCTTGTCCCAGAGCTACCAGGTTAAATCATATTTCGTACATAATAGACATAACGCGAATCTCCATAACCTTGCCTTTCTTTTAAAATCGATTTGGTACAATAATTGATTCACCTCGCAACAATGTATACACATTGAGCGATTCCGATTCGGAAATTTTTATATTTAAGGCATTCGTTACACGATACAAATCCTAAAGGTCAAACACAAGGCAAAATGCGTGGGAAATAAAAAAAGAAACGACTTTCTTCCGTCACCTTCGTACAAGAAAACTATAGAAGAAATCATTACAACAAACGACTTCCGAAGTACGTTAATCATAATGGTTCAAATGCGGATAGTATAATACAAGAACATGTGCGTTCGGAGCTTCAGAGTTCATTCAATAGATTTTTTAAAGCAACAGGCCATCAGTTGTACTTCCGACCGGAAGACATGCCATTTGGCAACCTGCTAGCTGTGGGAATATTTTTTCTGCAACATTCTTTCCTTAGGGTTACTTACAACACGACCAACAGATGTTCTGTTTTTGAACCAATATTTACCAATCTGATGTTTAACTTGAATATTTATGGTTATATAAAATTAGTGAGTGCCTGCACTGTTGTGCTTCGGTCTGAAGAGTATAGAGAGTTTGTAATAATAGGTTGTGAAGCATTCCATCTTATTCCTCAATGACAACGATGCATCTGTATTTTTTTTGAAGTTGATTGCAGTTGGCAATAAGATGCACAAGCCACTTCAGATAAAATGTAAGTTCATTGTTAAACGAATTCTTTTAGGTAACTTTTCTAAAATTCTTCAACCAAAATCCTATTAAAAGCCGTATGCCGTTTAATTTGAACAACCCTATTAAATACTGGCGCAAAAAGCAAGGTATTTTTTTCTTTGTTCCGGATACACTTCCCGTCTCTTCTGTGATGAGACAGATTTCGCGGAAACCATCTCGAACGTATCTCCCAACGGACGGATATGGACCTTTTGTGAAGTAAACAAATAGTCCGACATAGGAACTAGCGCTAAAAGTAGGGTGTTGCACACACTTTATAAAGTGACGTAGTACTATTAAAAGCTAATGCTTGAAAGCTAATGCAACATTAACGAAACTTTCCTAATTACAAGACTTTTGTTGTCTTGTGGTGTAACAAGTAACAACCTACAGACGACAACTTGTAGATTTTTTCGGTCTCATATAAATACATAACGTCAAATATGATAGTTTTGTGTAATAATTTATATGATTAGTGAAATCCTGTTTGGTGCGGTCTTAGCGTGTAATAGCAAAAGTACAAATGGGCTGAGTAAAAGAGCAGCATTTTTTATTAAAAAGGGTCGCAGACGAGCGCAGAGTCCACCTGAAAGGTAAGTTATCCTCCCTGGGGACTAAGATGAAATGCCTGTTCCGGTAGCACACAACAGCTTTTAGGTGTTATTTTACGCTGATAATCTGTGAGAGAGTAGTTCTACCCCGGTCGAGCCAACCCATTTTGTACTACAACCGTACTATACCATAATATAGTATAAAAGCAAATATTAAAACACGACAATGCTGTGTTTCGTACGGTGAGCGACGAGAACTTTTTGAACCCAGCACTTGGGTACTATCGAGTGGACTGTGTACCCCTTTGGCAACCTATAATGAAAAATATGCCTAAATTTGCTTTTTGTTTCGTGATAATTTGCTCATTTTAGTATTGCTTGCCCACGGGCGCAAAGGATGTCATTTTTTGGAGGGTCCCTGATTGCGTGTAGAGCCGGCGGCCATATTATAAAAGGACCTCATGTTCATCCTTTTCAGAAATAAAAAAGACCGCAAACACAGTTTTCAGTATAGTGCAAGTGAGACGGGGGTATGTGGATGTTGGTGAGTGGGGAGAGCGGATCGGGCACGGCATCCGGTGCGTCGGACAGGTGGCGGCGCGCGTTCTTCGCCGCGCCCACTAATGAAATAATTTGTTATTCGTGCCTGGGTGACCTTACACAACCTTCTCAAAGCAGCCCATTGATATCCCACGCGAGCTAAGGTCAATACGAAGTTACGAAAAAGGGAATATAACGAAGACTCAGAAAGAAATTACGGCATTTGATCCTATTACTTTTACTTCAATAAAATATTATTTTTAAGATATTAAAATTTCTAAGAATACATTGATCAGAGTAACATAGTTAAGCAAACTTTTCCTTTGAACACAATCTACTTAACTTAACGAAGCCTAAACAACTATGGGTTATTTTGCGTAACTGCAAACAGGTTTTCTATACAACGCAGTCGACCTTTCAGCCATTCACATCTATAGAAAGAAGTAAAAAAATCTCAAGTGCCCGCTACAACTTGCACATTTAATGTTACGACGTTCATTATTTTGTGCTATCGTAATTAAGTTATGCAAAGGATTGTTCAAAAAACTTTTAATTATGAAACACCCCCAGATAAAGATCTTAAAAAAAAAGTTTTTTGTATTACTTTCCTTATATTAACACCTAAGTAATAAAATCCAATTTTGAACTAAAGCCTCTGTTTAGGTCACTCATTGTAGTGCTGTCTATACCCAATTTCCATCATCTAAAGACGTCAATTATTAGCCTGAATAGGTCTGCTGTTTTTGCCGCGAGACACTAAAAGAATTTGTGCCTATTTTTATTTGAATTCGAGACATAAAATAATAAACCGTAAATAATTTTAAATTAAGAGTAAAGCAAAAAAAAAAACGCTACGTTAGTAAGAAATACGTTAACTTTGACGAAAGTCTTATGTTTCAAAACCATTCCGTCTGACCACTGTGGTATCCGATTCCCGTTGATTTCCTGCCAACTGCTGAACACAAAAATGCTCTAATGTATCAAATTGTTAGTTTAAAACAAATTGCACAAGTTTGTGTACTGCACATTTAACAAAATTATCAAGAATTTGCAGAATTCACGCCTACCTTTGGAAAAATTAATTTAATACTTTTTTATTTCGATTTTGAATTAACACTATTTGCTGTTTTCAAGTTTTTATAAAAATGTACAATAATTAATTCGACCTAGTTTTCTATCATTGCCACTTACGTAAGATCTGCATGTAGGTAACTAGATAACGGGAAAAACATTTTTTTTGTAACGTGGATCTTAGTTGATTACTTTTTAAAATGTTTAAAACATTTTTATGGCTTTGTGGTAAGAAATAAATGAATTGTCAAATACAATTCTATCTTTCAATTTTGCCAACATATTTTAAGCTGTTTTTCAGGAGTTCTTTATATATTTTAATATTTTGAAAATAGCATCAATTCTAGTATTCAAATATACATCCATTAACCACTTCAACTAAATAAAACCAAATATGTTTGACTAAATGTTGGTTACGACCTTTTTGAATCTATGTTGTTTGTGTACCATTAACTATATATAATTTACGATTTCTAATTTACTTACGACATCCACGTGGCGACATGGGGGACTGGATTATGTTATTACTATTGCATGTTATACCACATTATACTAAAAATTGTTTATTTAAAAAATCGCACAGTTTTGTGCTCTCAACATAAATCATACAATGCTTTTCCTCAAAATATGATTTTTTTTAATCAACAATTATTAGTAAAATGTGTCAAAACGCCACCACAAGAGGGTGTTTTCCGTCCCGGATGTGTACAAAATGCAGGTTAAAAACAGAGGTGGTCAGTGGTGGTTACACACGCACTGTGTTTAACAGGATGTTCCGTGACATGTAAGAATATTTTTAACATTAGAGAAATAAAAGATCAGTGATTGTTTTAAATAATTATAAGCCCAATTTAAGGTCGAGTTCGCCCCGAGCGACGGACGTTGACCGGATGCTGTGGACTGGCCTTTAATTCTCAGGAATACAGGTAGCCAAGAACAAATTACAAATCTACGTAACTTCTTATCGCCGGAGGTTGTATGTTATTTATTACAACCATAATTATAAGTCTGAAGCTCACCTTTGTTTTCCAAGGATTTAGTTTTTTCCGTGCATCGCTGAAACGGTGAGTACACATACAATCGACTTTATTACACTGAATTATCGCTATACATTTTTAACGGTGTTATGTTTTTGTTTTGAATATAAATATCGTAAACATGTCATAGGACGAGGAAGCGTTAATATGTGTGCCTACTTAAGAAGCGAATAAAAAGCCTATGCACGTCCCACACCTGGGCACAGACTTCGTTTCATTTGTGAGAGAGTTATAGAGTAATAAATCGACGGCACGCTGCTCGAAAGGATTTCACGACATGTCTTCGACCCGATGTTTTTCTTCGCCGCTGAGCAGGTAGAGAATCAGCACTTAAAATTGCAATTAACATTTTCATTGGTGCTGGAGGGAATCGTACCCAATTTCCTAGCGTAATATGATATTAACGGTGCCTCAGGCTATTAAACATTAATAAATAATAGACAATCAAAAATTAAACTTAACGTTGACCCTAATACATGCTCATTAAATTATAATTTATGAAACATGGCGGAGCCACGCAGCAACTATATTATGATTACAGAATGAATGGGTCGGCTCGTCCATGGAAGAACCACGCTCTCGCGAATTCCTACGCAATATCAGCTTAATACTGCTGTGTTGCGTATTGGTGAGTATAGAGTACCGGAGATCCTTTTTACTGGGTTTTCTATCTTAGTCCTCAGGGTAAAGCATCAACATTTTGATTCTTAATTAATGATGGGTGTAGGTGTCTATGGGCCGCAGCATTTAATTACTATCAGGTGAATAGTGTGTTCATTTATTTTATTGAAAAAATATTCTATAAATATATGAATAACGTTCCAAAGAAATATATACGTAACTTTTGTTTAGAAGGGTGATAATAAGTGCAAAAAACGGTTTTAAAATTTATAAAATTCAAATTCATTTAACGGCGTATTTGGCCAGGCATTTCATATAAAAGATTTCAACGCTCTCTATGCAGAAATGCGGGCAATACAGCTAAACGCGTAGTACGATGCTGCGCGCACAATTTTTGAAGATTGTACGCTCTTTTTTGTGTATTAATGACGCACACCGCTTCATTAAAGTAAACATATACGAAACTTCGATAATTATTGAAAAATCACTTTCCTTTTGACTTACGAAAAGGTATTATCAACAGCGCGTTAAAATAATGCATCCATGAAGCTTTTAAAAGAAATTGCCTTTTTAAAATTTGAGATGCCGATTTAACATGTGCTCGGCGGTCAAAGAAAACTTCGTGAAGAAACCTAATCACCAAGATATTAATTGAATGTCTGAAATATTTTGAGACATGTGTAGTCCGCCAACATTTAGGCCGCGCGGCGGATATTTTCATGCTTAAAAGTCCGTAAGATAAGAGGAGACCTGTTTTCTGTAATGGAATGGATTTAGGTTGTAACTAGACACTAATTTCTTATAATTTTTACATATTAAAAGAAATAAAACATGTAAATAAGAATATGCCTCTTATCTTTTTCAAGAGTGTTCACCCGCCGTCGCTTAGATAAATATGTGTATTATAAAGGAATGAGTCTTGATTATAAGTAAAGTTTAAAAGGCAATGCAAATAGTTATTGTGCGTTCAGAAAGCGAGGACGCCCGCTTGTATTGTAACTCAGGGCATCCGGAGCAGTCTATTCAAGACGCACGTGGCCCTCCATTTGAGACGGATGCCAGTCCCCAATTCCATTGCCCGCGACAAAACAAAGTTCAAGTATCTGAGCCTTTACATCGTATGTGATCGCTTGATGTCTATTCTGTGTTAGTTTATTTAACAGACACAAAACTGCTTTGAATATCATTTGACCTCTAATGTAGTGATTTTACTTACATATTTATTTTTAATTATTTACGAGTATATACCAGCGTAAAATGGGAGCTTAATGCTGCTGTTAATTGTCAGTGTAAAGAGCTGCAGACCCCTATTTCTGGTAACGAGGGATTTCATCTTAGTCCTCAGAGGTGACAACGAATCTGCATTTTTATTCTTAATTGAGAATAAATGTAGATGTCTATCGGCCACAGCATCCACTACACATCAGGTGGACTGTGTGCTCGTTTGTTGTGTGTTGTTTGTTCTATAAAAACATAAGATTGCGGTTCATATAATGTATCCCACCTCATAGGCCCTCATAGGCTTTTCCTCCCATTCACACCTTAAACACTCTGATAGCGTTATGGAGCTATCAGCCCCTTAGCTACGTCTTGTCTTCAGTTTATAGATTTTTTATATTAAAGTACAACATTAAAGGAATGCCAGAAATTATAAAGTCCAAAATATGTAGATAGAACAGTTGACAATATCTATTGCTGTTTCGGATTTATATTTTTGCATATGGGAGCGCGCAGAATAATTTTTTTTATGAACTTCTCTTGCATACATATGAGTCTAATTATTCATTTTGTATTTTTGTGTTTGAATTGTAACTGGTAGAAAACACTCAAGATCGGCGTAATCATCAAGTTTATGGCTCAATTGAAATAAATAATGTGACCATTTTGAATATGATTAACTATTATTAGGATTCGGTTGGTAAATAAATTAAATTAAATAAACGTTAAAAAAATACTTGGTCAATCATGAATTTCAGACTGTCGTAATTAATTAAAAATTTCAATTAAATTGTGGCGCCAGTAATTCTATATAATGCACCGATAAAAGTGTTTAACAAGTTTTTATTCAACACAAACGTACAGTTACTTTTTAATTTTTATGAATATACAAAATTCATAACCAACTTTTGCAAAGTTTTATTCCGTCTACTACACTTTTATAGTATTCGATACGAGTACATAGGTACATTTTTTTTTACTTCTTTGTTATAACTATATCAATATTCAATAAGTCTCTATTTTATATAACGAATTTTTGGCTACAAATACTCTATTATAAAAAGATGTATTTTATAATGTATTTTTTATATTCATTATTTGGCTATGTATTGCATACCATGAGATATTCGTAACGTTTCTCTGAGTATGCTTCTATTATCTCAGCGGGATAAAACATGATAAATTTGTATGATAAATGTACCTACATTAGTATATCTTTAC
>DWHP01007424.1:0-10956 GCA_018247895.1 Parnassius honrathi
TATATATATATATATATATCTTCAATTTCAACCCTGTTACGGATAAAAAATTATTTAAATAAACACAGGAAGCGATATAATTACGAAACAAGATAATTTTGAATACATCAAGGAACGGATGATTCGAGTGATTTATATTTTAGAGTATTCTTCACGCACAGCGTATATGCACCCTTATTTGTATGAAGTTGGCTGCAGGTGTCCATGGACTGCTGTAGCCACTTACCACCAGGTGGACTGCAAGTTAGTTTGCTACTTCAGTTTAAAAAAAACGTCCGTTTGTCCAACGCGTTTTCTCTTCGTAGCTATCGCATATGACACTATGGAACCTAATTTCAAAGTTTGTAGGTGTATCATGTATATGTTGAATAAGATCATAAATGTACGTAAAAGTCACGAGAATAGGCTTACGAAGTAACATTAAATATGTTCTTTGCTTACCACGTCATTCTTGTCAAATCCCCCCAATCCGAGACTATGTTCAGCAAAGTTTCAACTTCAGACACAAATTTGTCCTGGTACTCGGAGATATTTTCCCGAGAAATATTGGCACGGCTGGTGAACAGAGCATCACCAGTGCTGTCTTCCGCATAGCAATGAATGTTACCGGTTTGCAACATAACATTGATATGTAGAAGAAACAGCGTTGGTGATAGCAAGCAGCCTTGTGAAACGCCAGCATTAATTGGCTTGTAATCGGAGCATGCACCGTCTGTAACAACCTTAATGCTCCGATCTGCAAGAAAGCTGGTGATCCAATTGCACAATTTCTCGGGTAGCCCTGAGGTAGGAAGGGAGGAAGCGCTTTGTGCCAAACCCCTTGAACTCTACTGCCACCGCTTCAACTAGTCAGGTAGACTAGAAGATCACCAGCCTCGACCTAGATCGACCCTGACGAAATCCGTATTGGCGGCCACTAATCAGCTGGTGATCCTCAAAGTACCGCACGAACTGGCAGTTTATAATGGATTCCGTTATTTTGGAAAACAATGAGGTGATGGCGATAGGCCTGTAATTTGATTGATCTGAGCGGTCGCATTTTTTAGGGATCGTGTGGACAAAAGCCGTCTTCCATGATTTTGGGACTACGCTTAGGGAGTAGGAGTACCGGAAAAGACGCGTTAGAAACTGTGCCAACTCTGGAGCACACGTCCTCAGCACAATTGGGGGGATTCCTTCAGACCCACTTGACTTGTGGATGTCCAGGGAGAGGAGTGCTTTACGAACTAAGTGCTGTGTAAACAGAACACCCAGCATGGAGCATCGCGGGATGGTCAGCGGTGTGCTCCCCCCGTCATCTAGAGTCGAGTTGAACGCAAAGAAAGAGCCTAGCAGATCGACTTTCTCCTTTGCGGCATGGGCCAGTGAGTGTCCCTTGGACAACTGTGGCAAGAGACTGAAATGCACAGGTTCCAGAAGGAAGGCGAACTAGTTCCTCGCCAATTCTGCCTATGAGCTCTGACTTTGCCTTGGAAATGAATCTTCTGAAGGACCTGGAGGCGGAATTATACTTCTTTTTTTGAACGCTGTTATTACATTATGGGACGTTGATGCGACAGTCCAGGCTTATAGCGTGCTTTTAGCATGATGCTATTTTACAGGAGTGACTAAATCATGGCTGAGATCTGCCTCCGATAGTCACCACAGAGGACAGAATAAAAAGTTCCACACCCTGAAGTACCACATCAGCTACTGAATCAGCAACAACGTTGGGATCGTCCTGCGAGAAGCAAATCCGCCCCCAAGGGTAGGATGCAAAGAACAACCGCATCCTATCCCAATCGGCTGACCTATAGTGCCAAACACGGCGGCAGCCTGCAGAATGCAACCGCGATTTCAACGTGAGTGGCACCACACTTCGGACAAGACAATGATTCGAGGAGCCAAGAAGGGCATCGACAGAGACCTGATATCTGTCCGGATGAGAGGTCAGCAGAAGGTCCAACAGGGAAGGTGCATGATCCTCCACATCTGGAATCCACGTAGGCGAAGTAACCAGTTGTGTCAGACCATATGCCAAGGCAAAACCATAAATAGATCTCCCCGCATGATCGGTTAAACGTGAACCAAGCCATTCGGCATGTAGTCTGAACAGCATGAACGGCATGCGTTAAAATCGCCGAGGATCACGATCTTTGCGGAGGGGATCCGCTGTAGCAACGCATCTGTAGCCATTTGGACATAGTCGAAGAGTCGGTCTGTTTAGTCATTACCGCTATGGGACCTATAGTTGCACCGGTAGACGCGCAGATGGTTGTCGCTGTTTACGCGTAGCCAAAGGATGGACAGGTTCAAACCTTCAAGACTGCCGAGGCGTCAGGAACAGATGTTTTCTCTGACGTATATGTAAACTCCAGCCCGAGGCACAAAGGACTTTTTCAGTTTATACCCCGAGTAGGAGAGATATGAAGCATCAGTTGGAGAGGACACCTGCGTCTCGTTTAGAAAGAGCAGAGCCGGCTGCGCCGTCTCGAGATGGTAGTGGATGGCGTTTAGGTTTGAGTGAAGTCGCCTGATATCGCAGAAATTCACGGATAGCGTGGCAAGTGCCACCTTGGTCTTGTTACTCAGTTTGCCCCGAACAGTTATCGTCTTTAGCGGAATTAGCGCAATTTTGCCCCTCCCCCCAGAATTTGCGGGGCAGCCGGAACACCCACGCTCAGGAGTGGAGTGACTTGGTCGTGGATGCTCAGCGAGGGATTCTCCAGGGGTGCTGATAACCTCCTGGGGTAATCTAACATTCAAATTTGACTGCCTCGTTAGTCTAGTGGTTGTAGTATTGCGACTGCTGATCATGAGGTACCGGGTTCGAATCCCGGGTTGGGCGAAAAAATCAATTATTGAGTTTTTCTGTCAATAAATTCTCAGTAGGTGCCAGGAGTCAGGAAGTTGGCGGTATCTCCCCTTCGTGCCTCGGAAAGCACGTAAAGCCGTTGGTCCTGCGCCTGATATCTCCGTCCGGTCGTTCACGCCGGTATTCTGTGAAGTTGTGGTACCACCCCGGTTACAGTCGGTCCATACGTGCGAGAACAAAGTTGCCGCTTGGCTCTACCACTGTTAAAATTAATTATATTATATTATTACTAATATTATATTAATACTAGTTCGTATATTAGAAGATGATAACATGGTTTTCTCTCATTATATCATAGGTAATATAAAATATGGGTGTAACTGTAATATGTAACTTTTATGTTAAGTTTATATCAATGTTAAGTTTTCTCTTTCTTTCGTGACAAATCGAAATACGAAAAATATTTTATGTCTGACTAAAACGATTTTATATAACATAAACATATAATGTATAAGTTACGTCTCCGAACAAGACTGCAGGACGGTTGGGCCAATATAAATGCTAATTCAAGATAACATGGTAACAACGGCTGCTATCTGACAAATATGCTGATTACTCCCTTGTATCTTAATTTTCATGAATATTGTTTAATACTTGTAAAACAAATATTCATAATACGGTATATTCTAATATGCCATTAAAGTGTTTAATAAACAAAAGATTGTCTATATATCTATTCTATATCTTGTAATATCCACTACATACCCCATATCATCACGTGGGTGTAGATTTGCCAGATCGGAAGAGTAAAGCTATCTGGACTTTGGAAATATTGGGAATTTGGGGTTGTTGTCGAGAGCATTAAATATTAAAAATAAAAAGTTCTTCTTTTTAATTAAGGGGCTAAAAAAGACTTAACATTGTTGACACATGACTAATCTAGGTTCACTTAGTTTTTAGGTCGCCACATCTATTTGGCATTGGACTTTACTAGAGCCCACCGATTCGGATCTCTTAGTAGTATTGAGAAAATATTCAGTCTAAGCCTTACGTTAACTTTCCGAGAACTTGTTTGCCTGGATATTTTGAGTTTGGCCAGGAGTCTGAAGCTCATTTAAAATGTCGGGAGAATCCTGATGAACCCCGACCATCTGGCCACTCTACGTGGGTGTTGTAAGAGGCGACAAAGGGAAACAAATGAGGAGATGGGCAACAACACCAGGCAACCTAATAACTACAAAAAAATACTGCGGTTGCTAAATCGCTTGCCAAGCATGGCAACTATGGTAAATAACATCCCCATAAGGCAATCTATGGGCGAGGCCTATATGCAGTTGCAGTGGACTAAATGGGCTGTAACGGTAAACAAAAAATAAATTCTATGTTTTATGATCTTAGGTGCAATTAGTTGCCAAATACGATTTTGTTGATGTCAGTTTAGTTACTATATATTATTTAAAAAAAATTAAGGCCCTTTTTTAATGAGGGCTTACAATCTTCCGCTCACCAGATGCCGCTAGTTGACAGTAAGGTGAAGGTTTTTTTTGTTTAACAATGTCATTTAATTGAAAAGTTAGTTTTAGGCAAAAGATTATCAGTTTCTAGAGTACTACATTAATACACAAAAGGGTTCCGTAGTTAAATAACAAGGAACCCTTATAGCTTCGCCATGTCTGTCCGTCCGTCCCCAGTTGTACTCTATTGTATCGTGTAAGGTATCGTCGGATAGGTCGTTTAAAACTATTGAGGGTATGGAACAAAATTTATTCGATTCAAAAGTCTGTTTGCGAAATATTTAGTTTTAAAGTGGTATTTTTCATTAGAGTCATCTCTACCAGCTAATCCACTGTTCTTGGAAATGTGAAATGACAAGTCAACGAGTAATAGTCGACCGTCTTAAAAATGTACTTGGATTAGTAAAAATTTCCTTATAACTCAATATATATAAGAAAATGACATAAAACTAACTGCATTATAACTTTGTAATGTTATTGTAAACTGTACGTAATAAATATTTATGAAGAAAACGCATATTATATGCATTACTATTTATTATAGCTTAGCATGATTCGCATTACACCGTGTCACGACTGGGCCGGGCTCCACCCGGGGAAAGTCCACCGTGCGCTGGCTGGGCGAGTCATTCATACTACACCGGGCTGTTTGCATGTATTATTTGCACAGCCGTGACTGTGATAGGTGTTTTGTGTCTACTAGTAATTTCATCAGTCGATAGACGTGACGCTTGATAACTCAAGTAACTCATGCAAATTTCACAACTTGAATTGATATTTATTTTCCAACTAACATTTTTGTATTCACTATCCAATTACTTAGGATCGATCATGTCGTAAACTACAGAATATTTGCGCACACATTCTAGCAATTTTTCATCGTCCATTTTGATATTGGGCTGCTCACATCTCAAAGATTTGTCGCCGACTGCCCTGCGGGCGCCCGGTATACACGTTCATGTTACGAAGTGTCAGAGCCGGGCCGAGCCGGAGCCGGGAAACAATACCCACCGACATTTCGACGCCGTGCCCCGTTCGGGTCCTGGCGTCGCACGGCTGGGCTAAGGTCAAGCATGAATCACTTCATACAAAAAGTATGCTAAGGTGTTTGACCGTGCCCCGGTCCGGGCTCGAACGGGGCCCGGCCCGGTCGCGATGCGGTGAAACGTGAATCATCCTTTACTTTTTCCTACTTTCGCTTATTTTTTAGTTGGTAGTTATTGTAGGCCTCATTTAAAGTATTCATACAATTCTATAGCCTCATACAGTTTCTTACGTGGTACTCTTGGTTTACTCGGGTGACCCTCAGGATATTCAGAACAAATTGACGTCTAGTGATCGCCACCACTTTCTAAGAGAGAGAGAGAAGGGACATGCCACAAATAGGGATTTCTCTGGCATTTTCCTTCGCCGCTTCTTATAACACCCACAGTAAGTTCTGTTAAGTCGCAGTCATACGTGTTAATTGTTTAAAATTATATTTTTATGCTTACTTGATCATTCCGGCCTATTTGATTGACCTCACACGCACATTGATATTAGTGACGTAAAGATGTGTGGGAATTGAGGTTGGATGTTATCGAACACCGCGTTATTAGATTACACGCAATCCGCACCTAATGCATTAAGTATAACAGCTGATTTTAATTTGCAAATATTATGTATCTGGAAGCAAAGAACTTAAATAAGTTTATATTTTACATTATTGGAGTTTGCTTCTTTGGAATCGTTTCATATATATAGCGCACGGTATGAGAAATAAATGGTTAGTAAAATCAAGCGTCAACAAAACGTGAAGCCGTTACGGTTTTCCTCTGTGCAACATAGTCTTCGATCAACAATACCAATTATTGATCGAAGAACATAGTCGTGCATTTCAATTCCCTCTCTCTTTCCTCACTCTCTTTCTCTTCTTAAAGATGTGGAAAGCGTGGTGGCGGTGGGGCTAGCATAACAGAGTGACCACTACCAGCGTTTTTATAATTTGACTGTAGTATTCGGTATACACAATATCACAGGTCAATTTGTAGTTTTAAAGATTTAAGGTGTGGTTTTTATTTATTTCTGTTTTATTCATAAATAATTGTTTTTAACCGACTTTGAAAAGGAGGAGGTATTCAATTCTATTGTATGATTTTTAATGTTTTTTTATGTATGTTGTTACCTCAGAACTTTTTCTGGGTGTTTTTGTACTTCTATCACAGAATAAATAATAGTACTTCTATATAGAGGAAAAACTAAGCGACAATGTAATAAGCGACAGTAGCCTAATGGCAGGGCGCGGACCGCGAACTCATAAGGTCGTGGGTTCTCGAATCCGCCATTCGACTACTGGCATGAACCACTCGTAACACAAGCAATTTAAGCTTACCAGAGTGGTTAAAGGGAATATTAGTAATGTTTATAGCATTTCTAATATTAAAAAAAAACTAAGCTATTTACCTGGTTCCTATTATTTGAATTCTAAAATAAAACATAAAAGAAGCATATTTATTTATGGGGAGTGAAGTGACTATAGTTAACAAAATTTTGTCACAGTATTAAATAATGAAGTTACTATTTACGAAATGAATAATTTAATATAGGTCACATATTTTTGTGTAGTGTAATTTTTATAATATATTTTATTAAATTAATGTAAGTAAATATATGGCATTTCATTTAACTAAATAAGTAAATATCGAATATTTATTAATAAAAATTAAATTAATTCTTTGAAATATTTTATTTAAAATATAAGTCACGTTCTTGGTGGTTTATTTGTTTACCTGACTCCAACTACGTAGATTTTATCAACAACTTTTAACGTTGTCATAAGGATCTCTACGCTGAAATTGCATGATTTTAGTAATATCTTTCATAGACAAATAGCAAACAACTTTTTATGTATTCATATAAAAAAGCTTAAAATCTTTATTATTTGTAATGAGGAAGTCTTCTGCCTATTGTATATATTTTAAGACAATTGGTTTTCAGGAGGAGGTATTCAATTCGATTTCATGCTTTTTTAATTTTTTTTACGTGTTACCGCAGAACTTTTTTTCGAGTGTTTTTTTACGTAGTAGGGCCGGCCATGCTGCAGCTATACTATAGTTGTAGAACGAATGGGTCGGCTCGATCGAGGAAGGATCACACCCTCGCAGAATACCAGCATCAAATAGCAGCTTAACGCTGCTGTGTTTCGTTAGGTGAGTGTAGAGAGCCGGAGACACTTTTTTTTTTTACTTTAAACTAGGCTTTCCATCTTAGTCCTTATGGGTGACAATGCATTTGCATTTTGATTCGTTATCGAGGATATATATAAATATCTATGGGCCACAGCAACCACTTACCATCAGGTGGACTGTGTGCTCGTTTGCCCCCTTCTACTATAAAGAGTATTAGTAGGGAGATATTATTAGGAATTGATTTATTAAATATCTCAGACTGCACAAAAGATCCACCGGCCACAGCCACGTTGGATGTTAGTTAATAACTTAAATTGAAAATTTTGAAAATGCCCGATATAAAAAAGCTGATAATTTGCAAACGGCTGAATTGATTTTGATAAAACGTGTCTAAGAACCACCGCTATTAAATTTAAAAAACCTCCACCCTAATCGGTTTGTTCGACAGACAGACAGACGCATATAGCGGTCAAACTAAAGCGACAGTAGCCTAACGGCAGGGTGCGGACCGCGAACTCAAAAGGTCGTGGGTTCGAAGCCACCATTCGACTACTGTCGTGAACCACTCCTAACACAAACATGTCAAGCTTACCAGGAGTAGTTAAAGGGAATATCAGTAACGTTGATAATATTGCTAGTTTTTACAAAAAAAAAAACTTATAACGCCCCTCTTTTTCGTCGGCGGTTAAAATACTGTAGGTAGTAAGTAGCACGTGGCTGCACCGGTCCATACAAAACGTATGGCGAAGGATGTGAACTGCTTGTCGCCGACTACTAGAGGCTATGGTCGGTTGCTTTTTTGTGCAAAGCCGAATAATTGGTTTTCTTTACAATTGTATGGAATAAAAATGACGCTGCTCCATCTAATGCGTTGCGTGTCTCTGTGTGTGTAGCGGCCGTGTAAGGGTATCCATTATCTCATTTTGTGCTGTAGGTGGCATAAGAAGCGATGGAAAATATACCTTTGGTCACGTGGTCTCATGTAATAACGCAAAATAAAGACAGTATAACTTTTTTTATAGAATAAGGGTGACAAACGAGCACACAGTGCACCTGCTGGTAAGTGGGTGCTGTGGCCCATAGACATCTACATTTATCCTCGATTAAGAATCAAAACGCAGATGCGTTGTCAACCCTGTACCCCTGAGAACTAACATAGAATGTCTCGTTGCTACTTTTTTCTTAATATATTAGTTATAGTATACGACTTTTGTGTTTTTGTGTCTCTGTCCTCCTCCTAGTTTTGGTTGATAAGGCGACAAAGCTTAAGGTGACCATATTACCTTCACGTACCTTACTCTTTCTTTGATCGTCTGAGCTTATGTTATAATGGGGTTTTATTATGCCACATTATTATTTTAAATTCGGAGTAGGACGACGCTCCGACTTAAAAGTTTCTCTAACACTTATAAATAAACACATGTTGACTTAAAGTTCTGTATTTGTAATCTAAACAATAACTAACTTTACAATATATGAGATAATGCGACGTCTTTCGTGCACAGATAATTGAGTTCATTGAGTACATTGACTTGAAGTGGAAAACGTATATGCTCAATCGCTTTGACGTAGATAACTTTAATATCTCTCTAAAGGAACGTCTGGAAAATAGAGTCATGATCATAAAACTTTTCTAAGCACGTTTCTGTAAATTGCGCTGTAGATATATGACAATTTAAAACTTTAATGATTGATGAATTCTTATGTAATATTAAAAATGGATGAAACTAATATTTACGGACTGTATTGCGTTTAAACTTATTTGTAATCTTGACGTTTTATACCCCTCCCGTGGCATTGGGTTTTATACAAATAAGTAAATTAAACATACTGTTGCGCGCCTAAGTTGACGTCAGGTACCTGGCACTAGCGCCATCTAGTGTCAGGGACCAGAGCGAGGAGGGCTTCCTAAAAAATGTCAATCTTGAACTTTTGACCAACAGCGCCGTCTAGTATCGATTAGAAGAATTAAGCTTTCTAGAAGCCCCACACCCGAACTTTCTGCGTCTGGTCGGTCGGAGCCCGTATTTACTGGAATATTCTGGGTGTTTCGGTGTAAAAGGTGTATTTAAAGTCGCTGCAACCCGCGATCGGGGCAGTATTGAATTTGGCGATCAAGCGAAGCTTCGGGGTGAAATAAAGTGAACTAAAGTCATCAGTGCGATTAATTATTAGTGAGTTTTAAGTTTTATTGGTGTTCGGTAATAAAAGTGTAAATTTTGGTAATTCAATCGGCAGTTTTTTTGTTAAGAACCCTAAGCTCGTAATAATACGTTCACGTACAGTAATTTTCCGTACATAATTTTCTCTGATTCGAGATTCCGTACGATTGCCTGTACGTTCGGGATCCTGTACTGAAAAAAGTCGCTACGAACGCAAGTCGCAACACACATTCGTAAATTCCGTATGGTACGCGCCCAGTTTTGGTCGCACGACTGACCGAAGCGAATGGGTGATCTGTGAATGAATACATGGAGGATTATACTTTTTTTCATAAAGAATACTTGTTGTGTTCCGCATAGCGAAAGCAAGCGCATTAATTTTATGTTACATAGTTTTCTAAAGACTGATATAGTACTCAAGTGGGTGGAAGCAACTCAGTTCAGAGGACCTGCAGAAGTTTTTTGTATGTCATAAGCACATTATTTTTGTAAAGGAGTTACATACACCTGCACTTATATTAAAAATATAGTAGAGAAAAAAATATATTGATCAAAACTACTTTTACGGATTTTATTGCGTTTAATTTGTTTTATTTTTAATACCCGAAGATTTGGTTGCTTTCCAGCACCCATGGTCACGGCGGACTGAGGTGAGGAACACATAGCTGACACATAGTTGATGCTTCAAGTTATCTATGAACAAATAGCTGACGTGAAGCATCAACGTTCCGGGAGTCTGCAGTTTGTGATCACATCCTAGACGGCCCCAAACATTACATCAGATTTAATAGACCACAAATCCTTGCGAAAGAACATCCATTTCTACCGAGGATAATACGTGAGGCTATTGAAATTAAAAAACATCCTAATTTCAATAGAAAAGGAGGCTGGGTACTACCACCCGCTTGGACCCTATTATTAATAAAATTAAAACTAAACCCAAGCATACCACTGCAAGACTCCGAAACTTCCGAAACAGAATCCCGAACTAGAATGCCGTACGAGTATGTATGTGGCGGGCCTTAAGGGGATATAGTAACTCAGCTCAAATTCTAATTTCGCCCTCACTTCCCCGCACGTCGTATGCTACGTACCGACATGTTTGTAACCACTAATACTGTATGTAGATATGTATTTAGATATGGATGTAGATAGGTCGTTAGATACTTATTTCATTAGGTTTATCATATTTATGCCTGTTTTTTTTTACGCCAACCCAGACGCTTCTTATTTTTATTACGTTTATTTCCCATTTTAATTTTACATCGTCCTGTTGCGTAATGTGTATTCTGATCGTAAATGACACAGCTTCCCCCTTC
>DWHP01007425.1:0-10956 GCA_018247895.1 Parnassius honrathi
AAAATAATATGTTAGGGATGCGTACACGTGCTCTCCCGATGGAGGAATTTATTATTTTTTAATAATTTATTAATATTTTAATCACCCGGTCGGTCGATGACTAGTTTCTAGTCATTGACTGAGGGTTCAAGATCACTCCTCACTCTGAGCCTAGACAACTTAATTTCAAATATTGATCGTGAGCTTTATATTTCTTGAAACGTCAGAATCACATTTTTGCAACCCGTTTTTGGTACAAGTGACGAACGGTTTCAAATAACAGTAATTGTTATGTGTATTGTAAAATACGAAAAAACTAATAATAAATAAGAACGATTTCTTCTTGTTTCCGCAAGATGCTATTCCAATTTTATGTCATAACAAAACACATCTATTATAGTCCTAGTTATAGATAACAGTACAGAGTTCTTTGTAGCAAACATTTAAACCTACAGTTTATTTGGCCATAAGCCAAATTTGTTGACGATGAAATACTTTTGCGTGGAAGACCTAATAAATGTAACAAAGAATAATGAAATTATGTTTTCGAAACACGCATTTTCCTATTGATTTGGAAATAAACTCCAATAATCCAATCCATTAACGAAAACATACGTGTAGATACATAAATCTGCAGTGGAAGAGCATGGCTGCGCGGGCGCGGTCACAAGTACCCATTTATCGGCTGGGCGCGGAAAGGCCGTCGCAGCGACCCTGGCACCGACAAGCACCACCAGATAATTCCATCGGCTGACGTCACAGCCCGCTGCTGCCTCGCTCGAGGATAAATCGAGTTTTTCCTTTGGCATTATTTAAACTGTCGTAATTCTTTGACTGCGTAGGTTAACAGTTATGCTACAAATGAGACGACTACATCACATGGCAAAATGCGATAATGTATTTGTCTGCAAGTAAATTAAACTTACTGAAGGGTAATAAATAACGGTATCGACAAATTATTGCTTTCGTTGTATAGTTAACTATAACTGATAACTGATAGGTAACTGATAACTGATAACAGATCACTGTCGTTAGCGAGGTGTGAAAGGAATTTTTATAAAATACAAAATAGTAATCTTTGTATATATAAATGTATATAAATGAACGTCTTTCAAGTGTACTTTTAAGTTTCATAGAACACATAATGTAAGGTTTATTTAATAAGATACGACTTATATAAAAAAAAATATAAATGTCATTTCCAAATAGGCAAAAATATCGTTTTTAATTCCGTAAAGCTAGAGACTTCGCTATCTATTAACGTTGATAAAGGTATCCGGAATTATCTGACAACTTCGGGTCACTATCGCCCTTCCAAGAAGCCGTCAAAAACATTTGCAATAATCGCGAAGCGTTTCATAATCCCGTCGTGGAATAACACACTGCTTATTTACAGGTGATGTCATAGCAAAAGATAGTTAATATACTAAATATTTAGTGAGTAAAATAGCCAAATAAATTCACGTACGTAATAGAAAGTTGATGGAAGTAGAGAAACCTATGTCCAGCCGTGGCGTAATGATGATGATGATGATAACGTTAAACCTAAGTGTTTATTTTCGAATTCTAAACAGTAGCGCTACACATTGAATTATACGCATATTATTGCAGATTCATGCGGCCGTATTACACAAAGGAGTGTATTATTTAGTTTTAGGTTTAAACTAGAATATGTTTCACGAATGAAGTCCCGTGTCAGTATATTTTACATATCAGTATAATATAATTCTTTTGTACGTGTGTTTGTCACCGAACTCTTAAACGTCTGGACCGATTTTGATGAAATTTATTGTGTTTGAGCAGGTCCCTGAATGCTTTAGAATCACAATTGAACCCGGTAGGTGGCGCTGTTGTCGACATTCAGATATCACCCGTGAGAAGCCGGGGTGGATCGCTAGTAATGTGTATATATATATATAAGAATCTTCACGAAACATACTTTAACCCGATACCATCGATAAACCTCGTTTTGTTAAAAGACGGATACTGTTATCAAAGAAAAAAAACTGTAGACAAATAACGAAATCAGTAATAACCAACTATTTTAAAAGATAAAGCTCACGAACAACATTTAGAACGATGTATTTTTAACTAAAACAAAATCTATTTTCGTATTCGTAAACGTCTTAAGACGCTCTATAATTAATAGCACTCAACGTGTTTAATGATAAATAAAACACTCTATAAAGTTGAATAGTAGGACTACACTACTAATACTACCTAGGACTTTGTACAAAGGGAAACATGCCCAAAGTAACATTTTATATAAAGGACAATGTCCAAAATCGCCCTGTGCAATAAAAACAACGGACATAGACGATAATTAATTATCTACTTTATTATATTTGTTGCAAACACTTTTATAACACGGACTAGCTGCATGCCAAAATGAACATTAAACAAGTATTCTATTCGACTTTAACATTAATCGCCACCATCTTCGCCAAACGTCACGTGGACTATAAAAATTACTAGGGACGCCCAATCGAATATAATCGATCTTTTGAATTTTTAATGAACAGTTGCATATTTTTTAATCTGAATCATATTTCGAAAATTCGAAATGAGCCATAGCTCATAGACATCTACATTTATCCTCGATCTTCAAAATGCAGATACGTTGTCAACCTTGAGGACTAAGATGGAATGCCTCGTTTCCAGTAAAAAAGGGGCTCCGGATCTCTAAACTCACCATACGAAACACCGCAGTCAGTATTAAGCTGCTATACGCTGTAATTACTGTATTTTACGCTGGTAAAATATCTGAAGTGACGCTTGCTTATTCAACAAAAACATTTACGTAAAAGTTTTCGACCTAATAGTTATGACAAAATTATGCTAACATTAATATAAAAGCATTAGTAACGCGAATAGTAATTTTAGCCTTTAATACCTACTTATTTTCTCGCATCCGGCTTAGAATTCTTCTAAGCTAATTATGCGTACTGGTGATAAAATGTTGAAACATTTGGATTTGAAATCATTTTGTTTTATTATGAAATCTCCTCAGTGTATATTGTCTTCGGACGATCAAAGAAAGACGGAGCGATGTATACGTTTCAAGTGATGCAAAACCATCAACTTCTTGACACACTCACGCATACATCACTCTCTTTCTTTATCAGCACGTAAAAAAACAGCACAAGAGACACACAT
Source organism: Parnassius honrathi (assembly GCA_018247895.1). NCBI lineage: Eukaryota > Metazoa > Arthropoda > Insecta > Lepidoptera > Papilionidae > Parnassius > Parnassius honrathi. The sequence goes on from DWHP01007425.1 coordinate 3,136, forward strand.
ATGCACCTAAAAGCATGTTAAATTAAGCTAATTTTACGAATTTTATCGCGTTTAATTTTAACTTTTTAATAATGCTTTATAGCAACCATGGCCACGGGGAGGGGCACAAGGCTGAGGTGGTTAACGTCAGCTATATATTTTTACACGCTTTTGACAGATATTTTTGTTTGTCCTTAGTGTAAGAGAAACTTGTCGTAAATGAATTTAGATGCATGTGACTGACTGTGTTCTTAGCTATTACAATGAAAACGTTGATCTGGTTTTGTCTGAATTTTAAAATGTCTTTTATGTTTCTCTATGCATGACAAATAGCGTTGAATTATCTTAATACGTGAAATTAACACCAAAAATAAATCATTCTGCACTAAAAGTTAGCAATAACATCACGTTTTTTTCGTGTTTGCTTTAAGTACTACTGTACGCATCAAAAAAAAGAATCTGCGATGGAACAATGAACATAATTCTTTCTCAGGTGAACACATTAAATCACGATCGTGGCGTAGCGGTTCCGTTCACGAGGCCTTCATATCTACGTATAATATAATTGGCGACAATTTGGCATAAAGCCCAAGGATCATGAATTGTCCGACGCTGAGGCGTGCATATCATGAAGGATATAACTGAACTAATTACTTGGTTGAATTCGATTGACATATTTACAACCGCTCCAAAGATTATAAAGTTTTATTAATAGCAAAACAATCAAACAAGTCGTTAAAATGAAATTGGGAGATCAACTGACATAACACTACGAAGTTGAGATGTCGCGTTTTTTCTTTTAAATTAAATCATGCCATACTTATGAACGGCATATTCAACGTTATCAGACACTTTGCAATCAAAACCTTCGATTAAAAAATTACGTACTCTTCAGGCTCACCGCGCATAACAATTTTTGCGAAAATATTTAAATAGACGAGATTGCCTCCATAAACCTTAAGTGTTGTGTTTTACTGTTTCTATAAAAAAGCCACAACATGTTTTATGCGACGCACCTTGAATAATAAAACCTTTAATGTACAATTTATGTATACATTTTTATGGATTGGTTAACAGGACATTCGTCCAGCGATTGGAATAAAAATGTAAAAAAAAACAGAAGGATCCATCATATTATAAACGATATACGCTTGTGAAATGTCAACTATAACACTCAAGTTAAAACGAAATTATGTCAGACAACAATTTACCTTATTAAACATAATATATCTATAAATCCATAGAAAACATGTCTTATTCCGTGTTCTGTGTATAAATCTATATAATATAAAAATAAAGATTACTTTAAACTATTTTGCTTCTGTTTAAAAGAACTGATTTGCATTAAGTTACCGTGTAGTGGCGTGTAAGAACATCCGCTAGCCCACATCATCCCGTGGGTGTCGCAAGAAGCGCAGAGGGCAACAAATCAGGAGATGGGCAGCAGTGTCTTCCTAAAACGACTAAAAACAAAAACTGCGGTTACCAACCCGTCCACAGCGTGGCAACTATGTCAAAGATCTCCCCTACGAGGCAACCTGTGGGGGAGGCATTTGTTCAGCAGTGAACTTTGAAAGGCTGTCACGGTAATGGTAACATATATATTTGACAATTTCACCATCAGCATTTAAATGTTTCATCGCTTAACATAAACTTCAATCCTCTACATCTACATATATACAAATTCAATACATACATCAGTACATGAACAGTCCACTACTTAACCTATCACCCTTAGTAGGGCGGATTTACCAGAATCACCAATCTTGGCAGTACGTTGTGTCCTGCTTCTGTCGCCGGTTTGGGCATAATATCCATAGAGGCCCTAAATTTTTCCTGATTTAATGTCGTTGCAAAACACAAATGTAAATTTATGTTAATATAAAGTGTATCGTTTAAAATCAAGACGACGTAGCGCCTTTCGGGATCATCTTGGCGACACTAGTAAACCCCCAAATAACAAGTAAAACAACGCCATTGGTATTAACTTAAATTAGTGCCACTATTTATTTGACGGGAACGATACCTCAAAAAAATCCATTTAAAAAGCATAGATAAAGTGACCAAGCCCACCACGTAGCTCAAAGTGTCCTTCTTTACCCGGAATTTCGTAGTTCTGTCCGTTATCGCTGCGCACACCGCCCATTAACTTACTCGAAAGCTATTGTTTATTGTACAGGTTTATTTAGTGCCGCGTTTTAGTTTTTAATCTTATCGCGACGATTATCTTTCGATAGCGTGCATACACCAAGAACTATCTTACCGTGGACATTAAAACGTTATTTTTAATAGCGTTGACAACCAGTACCTTTTTACACTGTGTTTATTAGCTTTTTTGTATGTTTGTTAGGGTTGAATTAAGTAATCGATTTAAACTAACTTCATGATAAGCAAGAGACTCAGAACCGAATAAAAATGTAAACGTGAAAAAAGCGTGTTATATTTTAAAAAATGTTATTTAATCACAATGCCATTAAATGTTACACTAGAGAGTTTACTTAATTCAATTAGGTACGAAAACTGTCGGCGTTATATGGGTCTCACAGTGAGATCTTACCAATTTTAGAAGATTAAATGTTGTCTATAGTAGATATCATGTAAGTATATTCGTAAAATGAAATACTGTGTCGAACACGATGAAAAGGATCTTTAGCGAATACAGTTATTATAATAATTAAAACTACATAGAAGAAATTTAAGCAACAAATTTTAAAGTGAATATTTTTAGATAATAATTATTGATACGTATCCCAGGTGTTCCAGTATACTATAAATCCAAGCTAGTGACTCGATAATAGACAATCCCAGTCACGGAGTGTAAATTTAGGGCGCCTATTCTTAGATATCGAAATTTAGACCTACGTTTTCCCAGAAATAGCACAGCAGACAGCAGAGATAACGACGGGCTATGCGGCGGTTGTTGTGTGTCAAGATTAATGCATATTAAATTTGTTACTGGTTATATTTACATAATTTAATATCAATATTTTTGATCTTATTTCTCTCTAAAACGGTATCACTTAACTCTTTTAAACAAAATATGCTTTCTATTCGCTTACAAGCGTCAACTACGTAGTACTATTATTTATTCTGTGCTTTAACCGCGAATATTATTTACTTTTTTGCACCACCACTACGCGTAAACAAATTTATTAAATCCTATAATCCTTGCTTCCTATAGTAGGCTCCACGAGTCCTGTTGTTCAACGCAATACTTTTATTTTCGTTCCACTCTTTGAAATAATATCACTTAAATATTTTAAACAAACATGCTTTTTGTATATATATATATATATATATATATATACGAGTCCTTATGTTTACACAAAAATGAAATCGAAGTGACAATATCAAATTGGTTTTTGAGTATTAATTTAGGTATCTCCAATGAAGGAATGACCAGACAACAAATGCTTGCGAAAAGTCAACAATGTCAGATCGAGATCGGGAGTGGACGTGCGAGCTCGGGGCTCATCCGTCGGCTCGAGGCAATTAGAGGCACACTCACGGCTCACAGTGTGCACAATAGGGATGCAAATAATCGTGATTATGGCAAGGTTGACGTCGGCCGCAGAGGGTTCGTTCAACTGACCGCGAGCGATGACACGGCGCCCGCGCAGCGTTGCGGCCCCGACACCACAAGCCATCGTCTCATCACATCATGAGAGCAATGACACTCATCATCATAACCCAGATTTGAACCGTTCTTCAACCTAAATATCGATGTCGAACATAAAAATATAATGACGCAATTCGATAAAGTGATTTTTGAAGTTGTTAGACTCACCAAGTCCCTGGTCACTGGTGCAGATTGCAATCCAAATATCACACTACACTGCCAAAGAACTGTACTTTACGAACTTCAACCTATAAGGAAATATAAAACTTGTCGCAACATGACAGCGGACGCGCGAAGCGTGCGCGCGACGAAAACAATCGGACAGATGTCTCGGAAAACCCCTAGAGCACAACGCGGGCGCGGATCAACGCAGTATGTAAATATTATGCTTCGACTGGACAAAGGTTTTTGTTATCTAAAACCGATGTGTGCGAGCGTGCGGGACGCGAGATGCGCGGTCAGCGGCGGTGCGTGGAGTGAGTGTGAGGCTCGCGCGCCAGCCCCGCCGCCGTCTGATAAGGCCGGCGCGACGCCCCCCGGCGACGCCTACGCCCCACTCGGCGCCGCAACGGTGCATCGTAAACACCACCGCACCACCGGCCGCCCCTCAGCACCCGACGCCGTCCAGACGGGCCCCCGCGCACCGTATGTATTATGCACCGCGCCTACGCGAAATTTCACAAGCGCAACGCGCAGTTGCAGCGGCTTCGACAACTTTCCACTCCTTAAAAAGACGAGGAAACAGAACGCCGATTGCGTAACGATACCAGCCCAGATACCGATGAGAACAATGAGGCGCAAACGAACGCAGCCTTTTTAGTATCCTCCTAATTGGGCTGAGGTGCGTCGGGTAGGCTGAAACTCAATATGCAACGCGATCCGCTCGCTACATAAACAGAATAATTGAATTAGTGCGAGCGTGTCGAGCACGAGCAGCCGCTGGCATTGACCACCTATGAAGCTGCAGTGTCGAAATGCACAGCTGACATCATAACCCCATTTCACTTCAACGCCTCCCACAAGCCAACAACAATGAAACAAACCCTAAATCCCAAAGCCTAAAATATTATCAGTAAACATTTTGAGCCAAATCTGAAGTCGGCTCTCAGTGTATACTTACAAAAATTAATATGCAAGGCCTTATACTTTAAAGTAATATAAAATCTTTGAAGCGTGACTGAACGATACATTAATTCACACAACATAATACAAATTATTTTATATCGAAAGTTGTAAACAAAAAGCTACTTTATTCCCTTCAAATATAACTTACTATTAGATCGTATAAGCATAAGTCGATAAAATAAATCATATCAAAACATGTGCGTCATTAACTTAAAATAATTGATCGTAATATCTTTGTATATTATTTCACCGAACAAATGTTAAACGAAAAGTCATTATAAATAAATGGGCCAAACATCAAGATATCATTTTGAAAACCTACCTAAGTCAAATAATAAAATATACTATGTTCATATCTCTAATATGTGACAAACTAGTTGTGAATTATATTTTTTGTCCAATAAGCAATTGCAATATTTTTTATAGAAAATCGTACTAACCATGAACGGGTAAAAACCGCAGAGAGAGACGCACTGAGGAAAATAATTCCATTGTGGATAGGTTCGGTGTTATAACTTAAATATTACTAAAAGGTTTAAATTTAAACACACAAAACCGATTACATTAATTGCAGAGGATACGCGAATTGTGTTTGCTTCCTAATCTCTGTTTACAAGTTCAATGGCCGCCGCAAGTGGCATGACCTTACGTGGTTTGTAATTTATAATTAGTAATAACGTGCAAACGCGAAAAATATTAGGAAAATAACTTAATGTAAAACTTATTAAAATGTTTCGACGCATATTTTTAGTCTACTTATGTAAGAAAACTTAATTTTTCCTGAAATACGAATCTACATGTAAATATTAATTAATTAATTTCTCTATAATATTTCTATATATAAAGCTAGTACATACTGTTATCAAAATTATTAATCACAATGAGATAAACACAAAAACAAACATTGGTTTGTTTTGTTAACGTTAAAAACGCCATCTATTAATATAGTTTTTTTTTTTAATTGAATGGGATATAAACGAAATTATTGTCAACCGACCAAGCACAAAATGTGACCTTTCCGAAACGCATCGGAAATTACGAACTGCGTGGGAGTAGCTAAAATACGTAATTGGTTTCGGCGAATTGGGCCGAGTAACCAGTCGGTTGAAACACATTAATTCCGAGCATAGGTACAAGCTGCAACCTTTATAAACGTGGATCTTACCATCTTTATAACCACATATTATACGTTTAATAGAAAATCGATACGTTTAAAAAATCACAGAGTCCAACAGAGACTGTAGTAACAAATACGAATGTTATAAAATATGAATGTAAGTTACAATTTATATGTAATAAACGTTTCTTTGTTTAGCTATTTCTATAAGTAGTGTTATTTTTTTTATTTTGCACATAATTACTGGCCAACAAGGTTCAAACAACATAAAATATTGGTGTAACACCTTACTGACCACTACCTGATAACTCCACGTATTAAAATTCTAAAGTTATGATTTTCAAGAATGTGAATTGACGTCGAATTTTGGGACATTGTATTGGCTTAAGGAACGATGATTTATACAAGACTCGGTGAAAACGCAGCCGACGTCGTAAATGTTTACGAGTGCATTACTCTCGATCTGGCACGCCCGTGTAAATTACTCTTTTCAAATGGACAACTTATAACACATTATACAACCCTACATTTGTTCACTTAACAAATTTTAGTACATAAGTCACAAACAAGTCATTATTATTCATTATTTTTATGTCATTATCATAAATGATTAAAAACTAAGAAACGGACTTCTGTGATCAATAATGTGCTTGCTTGTAGAGCGCCATATTATGTTATGCGAGTGTCCGATTAGTTACATCACCGTAGCCTACAAGCTCTTTAAAAACCAATCTAGTCACAAAGGAACAGAAATACGGACTTACATAAATACACATCGAAAAAATAACCATCCTTCCAGACAATCGGGTAAATGGTAGACTTTTTTAGATTCCCAACAAGTTTTTTGTTATAACAACACAATAGGCTCATTCAAACTTCACAGCGTATTCAATAACTGTAAAAACGTTACTGAATACTTTAAAAATTCGCCGTATTATATCGTATTGTTTTGTATGAAACTTTATTTGGTGGAATGCTTTTTGTAGTTTACGTGCGCGAAAACACCTTTAAGTCGTAGTGTGTAGTTGTTTTATACATTTTTTAACTCGTTTGCCCTCTCTTCTACAAAAAAGTAATTCCACTAAGCATCTACTTTAAAAATAATTGTTAACCACGTCAGTACAAAGAAATCCCGCTGCCACACACATTAACCTCTAATTTCTAAGAGAAATGAGACGTAAGTACAAAGTTGTGAAAGACGGTAAGGAAATTTGTGTACGATTTTAAGGTCAATTGTGAGACGGCAAATAAATAAAATAAAATTGAATATATAAAAGAAATTCTTTTATCAATAAAGTTATAATATAAAACAAGATTATTTTATATGAGACCTAATCGGCATATGTTATGTATGTATATAAAAAACCAATTAACCTTATTTAAACCAAATAAAATGTACAAAGTATATTCATAACGACACACGTAGGTCGTCTGAGAAATCCGACGGGTAACATTGGGTCCACATAAATTACGAGATTAATCTCTTCAAACAATTTGACCTTTACAACTGACGAGGGTTCATTAAATAATGGCATTGGTATTGGGACTGATGTTATTGTGCCGTCGATCAATTTTGGTCTGAAGCGGAATAAGAGGTTGGCTCGACACAGCCCCCATGAAAGCGTCGGTGGCGAGGACTATTCAATGGCATCTGATAAAACTTAATTCCGAATAACAATGTCATATGTTCAAAGCAATCATCCGTATGATAGGAAATATTTCATGATGAGTATATATGTGTATTAATCGCTTTAAGATGTCCTCATATAAGAATCGTCCTTAAAAATATGAAACGAAAGCAGTGGGATGGTTTCCTAAAGAACCTGATGGTAAGTGGTTAAATGTTCAGCATTTTAATGGATTGTAACGATGATGATTATAACGATAATAAAAATATTAACTGCCATATCCGATAACTAGGTAATCAGATTGAATATATGTAAAATAAAAATAAATAAAATAATTTTTTATTCAATATAGA
>DWHP01007426.1:0-10955 GCA_018247895.1 Parnassius honrathi
TTGTCCTGGGTGGGAATCGAACCCACGACCTCCGGCATAGCAGTCAGGGTCACTAACCACTAGACCAACAGGCCTGCGAAATAATAAGGTTAATTAATAGCTAGATAGAGTAATGAACTGAAAAATAAAATTATTTTGTTAGATATGCAATTAGTTATTATTATAAAAAATAAATAAAATGCAAGTGAGCAAGATATATAAAAAAATATCTTAATATTGAATCTGTTTATAAGTTAGGTATTAGAATCTTAATGATTTCTTATATTTACGCGAGCACTAATCATTGTATAAAACTATTTTTACGGATTTTAGCGCGATAGTTTTTTTTATAGAATAATGGTGAGGAGTGAGCACACAGTCCACCTGATGTTTAGTGGATGCTGTGGCCCATGGTCACCTTTATCGCCGATAAGAAATCAAAATGCGGATGGCTTGCCTTGCCAACCCTGAGGACTAAGATGTAATGCCTGGTTTCCTGTAAAAAGTGTTTCCGGCTCTCTAAACTCGCAATACGAAACACAGCTATTTTAACGCTTGTATCCCGAGAGGGCGTGGTCCTTCCCCGGTCGAGGCGACCCATTCGTACTGCAACCATACTCTACCACGTATGACTCTACGTATTTATTTAGTTATAATTCACGACGTCTCGGGTGCTTTGCACCTAAGGCTCCCGAAGCCGAAGCCCGAAACGTCGGGAACGATCACCCCCTTGACCGTGGCTGCTGCAAAGCAACCGAAACGTCGAGAATTATAAATAAGTAAATTAAGCGCGATAAATCCGTAAACATAGATTTCCTTCATTGTAATTAGAATAGTTTACTATGACAGATGATTTCAAAAATATTAACTATTCAACATTCCCAATATTCGTCCGTCGCAGCACAAATACTTATAAAATTTAATTCAATAATTTACAAAACGTCCTGAAACAGCGATTTGTGGAACATTGTCCTCTGAAAAGCGGCAGACCGGCCCACTTTTCAGCGTTGGCGGCGAAATGAGATGTTCGCTCCGCCAATGGGAAAGCTTCGCTGAAAAGAGACACGCCCACCCGCTTTTAAGAGACCGCCGCCCGCCATTTGATGTATACCGATTTTCATACAAGCTTCGCGTTTCTACATTTTCGCGTTAACTGTACCGTAATTTATGGTTATTATATCGAAACTTATCCCGAATATTGTATACTTGTAGACTAAATCGAACGCACGTCTACACTTTTATAGAAACGTTACGGATTAACTTTTTTTAATTATAAATATTGTGGGAATTATGCGATGAAAGACTATTAATCCATTTGTAATTAGATGACATTTCTTCTAATAGTTACCAACTTGTTAGGCAATTTTACTTTTATGCTAACACAATTAAAATTGATACCATGCTATTGTAGTAATTGGTTTTTAATATTAACTTTGTAAGAACATAAGAAATATTTTCGTAAGTTTATTATATATTATACCCGCGTTTCGCTGAACTTTCCATACTCTAGACGACAAACGAACTCGCTGACAAATTGATGGGCATGGTTAGATATGTAGTTAGGGTGATCGCTACCAAGCTATTTCTAATTTGTTTTGTATTGTTAATAGTAACACACATGATTGTAAGCTGTTACTTAAGAAAAAATTGTTCCGTCTGGTTTCTTGCTGGTTCTTCTCAGGACAGAGGTTTTTACCCGAACCAGTAGTAAATTAAAAAGTTTGGAAAATACAAAAGTGCACACTCATAATCTCATTTAATTATATAAAAAGAAAAATATCTCTTCGTCCATATTTGAGACGAAAGAAGAGATCTATGAGAATATTTTTTTTGTAGAAAAGTACCAGTTGTTTTTTTACAATTACATTAATTACAATTAAACGAGACCAAATTACTCAGTGATTTTAAAAGGAAACTGTGCGTTGAGATTCCAAACCTAATAAAAAAAAGAATTATTTTGATACATTCATTCTAACGACCGTAATCGTGCGCCATCCACACATACAGACATCCAGACACCTTCGAATTTTTTTTCAATCAGTTTGTTTTTACAGTTACACTAAATACAGAAAATTACTTTTAAAAATAATAGAAACATGAAAATAAGCGATTTTTCTCGATATATGTGTATTTTTACTATTCCAAGAGTGAAATAGAAAAAAAAAAACACTTTTTAACTCATAAAATTACTGGATTTCCATTAGTTGAGAGTAGAGCACACGCTTCGCTTATGAGGCGTGCAAAAAAAAGTGTCTTTTAATAGTAGATACTATTTATAATATATATTGAATAAAAAAGTTTCTATTTCTGCTTCTATGCGTAATGATATTCCTAAAAACTAAGCAGGTTTTCCTAGGTGGTACAACTTCTTTCTGATAAGACATCCATCTGAGTATGTACCATCCTTCTACCTATTTCTGGTGCCTACAGCAGTGCTTACTGCTGTGGTCCAGTCAAAAGGGTATGCGGATGAAACGATCCAGGGTTGAGGAGCTACAGTAAGTACGACATCATCCTTAGAATATGGGGTCGCTCGTTTTTCTATACCATATCGAAGATATTGTGTCAATATGAGTCGTTGGGAGCTAATATTAACATAAAAAAAGAACTAAAATCATTTTTCCATACACGCGTTTAAACGTAAAATAAGTTTAAGTAATAAATAAGGTACACGTGGACAATACGGTCAGCCTAAGTTTTGCATCCCTATAAAATAAAAACTAGTAGAAGGACAGAGACAAAAACACAAATTCGTATACTATAACTAATATATTAAGAAAAAAACGGCATAGATACAAGTTTTGGCAATAAACACAGCAGCATTAAGCTACTATTTCACGCTAGTATTCTGTGAGAGCGTGGTCATTCCCCGGTCGAGCCGACCCATTCGTGCTACAACTACACTAATAATATAACTGCAGCATGACTCTACCACGTATATGTCGTGAACATTACAATAAATCAAGGAAAATATCTCTAGTTACAACGTTTTCCAGAATATTAATTTTTGATATAAATATAATACGATGGACTGACGTAAATTATTTTTTTATTTTAAACAAAAAATATTTAATATAATGGGTTGGCTAACTGATTTTAATTTAATGACTGAATACTCTTGGAATACTAATATAGTTGGAAATTGTAAATCTCCCAATAATAAAAGAGAAACGACAAGACACAAATACAGTCAGCTTAACCTATTGGAATGCATATAGGACAATATCAAATGTAGGTTCCGATTTGAGTCAGGATCAACAGGATGAAGGTCATCTGCATAAGTCACTGGATTTAAATGTAAAATTGAAAACCATGACGACTTCAGAACATTGAGTTGAAGGGGTCCACTGCTGAACACAGGCCTCCCCCATAGCTTGCCTTTTACAGGGAATATTTGCTATATTTGCCACAATGGGCGATCGAATTGGCAATAACTATAAAAAGAAATACGAGTATACGTGGCTCGAATTGTAGCAGCGAAAAATTTATAAAATTGATAGAAATGTGTTCAAAATCGTAACTTTTATAAAATCGGCAACAATATTTTAAAACTTTTGTAGTCTTTCGAGTAAATTAAAAATACCTCTTTTCCCACTTAAGGGAAACTTAAGGGAAATTAAGTTTTGCACATTGGTGGAATAATAAAATTAAAAAATTCAAATTGATTGTAGGATCTCAGAAAATTTTACTTACTGGAATTCATTTAAAATAATATAATGGTGGTCACAATTGCAATAAAAAACTTATCCATATTTTATTTTGTATACTAGTCATTAATTTTGTTTTTATAATGTTATTGATCTCCGATATCTGAAATGGTGTTAGATTTTGAACAAAACGATTTACATTTCTATTAATAAAAGACTTCAACTATAGATTTCAGTTAATAAAAAACTCTTTGGAATGTTTTTTGAATATCAAATCTCTCGTAAAATTCTCCGATCACTATCAGAAGTTATTAACTGCGGGAACTATTTAATGTTCCAATAGGTCTTTACTATGAGAATTCGCATAGCACTATTGTATATTGGTAATAAAGCATGAGGCGTTAATCTTTACTCGTCTCATATCATCTCATTTCTTTATCAAAGATAAATATCTTTGTATGATCTTCAATTATAGCTTTACATGGTACTTCACCCTCATTTTAATTTGAAATGGTTTTTAATTTTTCTTACCAACTAACAAAACCCAATGCTTTTAAAATAATTGCAGGTATGTGACCAATGTTTGTGACGTATCTGCGTAAATATTTGGTATAAAATATTGAAACTAAGTTAGTAAATTTGGTTATGATATATTAATTTTTTTCTATCACAAAATTACAAAACGATCATCAACAAAGATCTGACAAAAGCTCATGAGCTTAAAATTAATCTACTCTGTAAGCTGTAGCTTAGTCTAGTACTATTAATCATGATCAAGCAAAAACTATTAGGATTTAATAATTAATTCCAAACGGTTTATAACCTATTTAATTATTTGACTGCCTCATTGGTCTAGCGGCTGTAAACGCGACTGGCGATCATAAGGTTCCGGGTTCGAATCCCGGGTCGGGCCAAAATATCAGTTATTGAGTTTTTCCGGACGATTTACCACCCCATTGGACTATTAGGGGTGAGGGAATAGAGAGTGCACCTGTGCTTGCGCATATGCTCGGGCACTAAATCCTGTCCTGTGCCGATGGTTAGTCCCCGTTGAGGATGGCCGCTGTGACTGAAATTCGGTTTGGAGGACATTATTATTATTAATAACTAAAAATAACTGATGGTAAGTAAGTAATACTATTTGTGCGAGTACTTAAACTTGTCCAATTTTATGCAAGGTTTTTAACCCAGTATAAGCCAACCTTTGGTTATTATCCTATAATATGATGGCAAGTGGAGATGCACCCAAAGATGCTAAAGTGCATTGACTTAGCTTAACAAAAACCACTACTATCTTGAAGACACCTACAGAATGAACTGACAGTGTACGTGATTATTATGGAAGCGAGCAGGCAGCTCACCTGAAGGTTAGTGACCAGTGCTACCTTTGATCACTCTTAACACCAGAATAATACAGGTGCGTTGCCAGCTTTTTAGAAAGCGATAGCAACAGTAAATTTCACTATATGGTCGTGGGTAGTGTGAATACATTTTTTTTTCTTTAAGATGCTTTACCCTCACAGTAGGTTTTTGTCCTGTATCGTGTAGGTAGTTTACATAAATTGCACAAGAACAAACATCTAGACTCGGAACATTTATTCGTAGACCATACAAATGTTTGTTCCGTGCGGGATCGAACCCGCGGCCACCAGCGTAACAACTCATTGCTAAGCCACTGCGCTACGGAGTCGTCAATTATCTTTACAATCTATATAACGTTTCAATTAAAAAAGAGGTGGGTGCTAAAGGCTACAACATCCACTCACAATGAGATAGACTGTGGCTGGTTTGTCAGTCTTGCTCGTTTTAAAAACAAAGTTAAATGGATATACCCGGGATTGAAGAGAGACATATAACTAGCTGCGCCAGTTCAGTTAGATTACCATGTGCTGCGGAGGTATCGGAAATTATATGCTAGACTCTTAAAAAGTTCAACGTTGCATCAGCACAGATATAGAATACCTAACTTACCTAATTTAGCTTTAGTTGGTGACGAGGGACTATGCCTAGGATTTCGTCTGGGTGGATACTTTCATGTTGCCTATTTCTGCTCCCCCCAATTATGCCCCCCATTATGTGTTCTTTGGGTAGAGAGAGTCAGTACAATCACAGACATTGAGGCATTTTATCTAAATTCTATAGTACAATCACAGATATTGAGACGTTCTATGTAAGTCTTTCAGTACAATCACAGACATTGTGGCGTTCTATGTAAGTCTTTCAGTACAATCACAGACATTGAGGCGTTCTATCTAAGTCTTTCAGTACAATCACAGACATTGAGGCGTTCTATCTAAGTTTTTCAGTATAATCACAGACATTGAGGCGTTCTATCTAAGTCTTTCAGTAAAATCACAGACATTGAGGTGTTCTATCTAAGTCTTTGAGTACAATCACAGACATTGAGGCGTTCTAAGTTCTAAAAGGTAACAAAACATCTGTGACCTTCTTTGTTTAAAGATGGTTACAGGTATACGTGAAGTGCTGTAACCACTTACCATCGGGTGGACTGTTAAATCGTTTACCACCGCAATATTATAACAAAACAGTTTAGTACTCTCGTAACCATGGATGCAACAAAGCTCTCAAAATTTCGGAAATTAAAAATAAGTGTCGCTCGTTGTGCTTCCTTGACAGTGACACACCAAGCGACCATCCGGGATCCCCACTCTTGAGTCGCCACTAAGCTTAATCCTGGTCACAATATTTTTTTATAGGATTGGGTGACAAACGAGCACACAGTCTACCTGATGGTAAGTGTTGCCTGTGGCACATACCCATATACATTTGTCCTCGATCAAGAATCAAAACGCAGATGCGTTTTCACCCCTGAGGGCTAAGATGGAATGCCTCGTTTCCAGCAAAAAAGGGTCTCCGGATCTCTACACTCACCATACGAAACACATCAGCATTACGCTGCTATTTTACGCTGATATTCTGTCAGAGCGTTGTCCTTCCCCGGTCGAGCGACCCATTCGTGCTACAACCATAATATAGCTGCAGCATGGCTCTACCACGTAAAAAACAGTTTGTTTGCCACTGCAGTTTTATAACAAAATAGTTCAGCGCTCTCGTAACCATAGACGCTACAAAGCACTAAAATTTCGGAAATTAAACATAGGTGTCGTAGACACTGACGCACCAAGTGACTACACGGGTTATTATTGTGCAACATTTGTACACGAATACATAGATTATGTTTCCCTTCTCTTTCTCTCTGGATCCCACCAATCGTATGTATCTCTAGATCAGAGTCGATGGTAGGATCTGCGACAAAAAGGCTGGTATCACTAAATAAACAATAAAATTAAGATATTTAAATTGAATACAACTAATTTCATCCCTAGTTTCACCTATCTTCTCACCTCGCGAATACTCCTTGGTAGGAATAGGTGTTCTATTGCGAGCATTTTTGATCTATCATATCTCATGTAGGCAATGTCATGGTTGAACATGTCTACAGACCGTTGTTTTAAATTAAAAGCGATAAAATACGTAATATTATTTTTATTTATTGCCAAGTGTATTCAAGTAAACATAAAAAAATCGTTAAGAGATTTGAAGTATGTATAGCATAACAAAAATGTGTTAAGTTGTTGTTAAGTTATCAATTGTATATCGGCCATGGATTTTTCATTTTAACGCTGTGTCTATCCTTATAAGTAACAATGTTAGTCTGATTGTATCAAGAGTAAACACTGCACCTCTATTCACGCGGCGACATTGTTTTGATTCCAAATCAGTCAACGAACTGGGCCGTTTCGACCCAATCTGGATCTGACCCCCTTACACTAGAACACTTGCCGTCACCTACTCTCATAACGTTGAGGAACTACTTGAACTATTTGGCCTATTGATACGTGGTAGAGCCACGCTGCAGCTATATTATGGTTGTAGCACGAATGGGTTGGCTCGACCTGGGAAGGACCACGCTCTCACAGAATACCAGCATAAAATAGCAGCTTAATACTGCTGTGTTTCGTATGGTGAGTGTAGATATCCGGACAATCTTTTTTACTGGAAACAAGGCATTCCAGCTTAGTCCTCAGGGGTGACGAAGCATCTGCATTTTAATTCTTAATCGAGGATAAATGTAGATGTCTATGTGCCTCAGCATCCAATTCCCGTCATGTGAACTGAGTGCTCGTTTGTCACCCTTATTCTATAAAAAATAAAAGTACCTACTAAAGTCTTGCTTTTATTTCTGACTTCAAAAATATGTTTTTAAGAAAAATATAAATAATATTAAAAACATAATATTTACAGTTAAATAATATGGAAACAGAAACTTTAAAATAGTATATTATCATCTCAATTTTCGCACTGGAAAATATTTTTCCAGCCTAATGATTGAGTACTTTTGCTCAATTTTAGGACATCTATCCGAAAATAATTGTTATTAAAATAATATGATGTAATTATCAACAGTAAAGTGGCGATGTAAGAATTTCCAGCAACCCGTATCATCCTGTGGGTGTCGTAAAGGCGATGGAGGGAAACTGAAACAGGATATGGACAGCAACTTCCAGACAGCAGATAGTAACTCAAAATAATAAATAAACTATTGTTGCCAACCCGTCTGCCAAACGTAGCATCTATGTAAATATCCCCCCTTTGAGGCAATTCATGGGGAAGACCCATATTCATCTCAGTGGACTGTTATATGCTGTAACGGAATGAAATTAATTATTACAGCTGTGTTCAATAAAAATTGAAAAAAAAAACAATGTTTAATAATTTCTAAATGCAATAATATCTGTTAAAACATTTCCTAATTACATATACTAATTTGAACAAAAATTCATTAAATATTACATTTACTAAGTACGTCGTCAGCACAGATTAACTTATAGTTACGACGTAAGTACAAGTTACGAATTTTCGTGAAAGCAAATGAGTATTTTCCCGCCACAAGTCCTTATCAGCTGTCATAGCCGGTGCTATACAGCGGTCGCCATTGGCGGCCCGCTCATAAGCGACGACGCCATTGGCTCCGCGCGGAACACATCAGCGGCCCTCCACGTGCTTATAAGTTACAAACCGGAAAACTTTTTACGCAGCCAGTATCGCTCACTTTTCTTACTAGTTTTTCTTTTTTCACATTTCATTTAAAGTTTTAAGCGCGGTTTAGCATTCAGCCTACTGTATTTTTATTCTATATTAATTGTACTTAGTGCAATTTTTATTGTATTCAATTGTTTTAAGAATTTTATTATTAATTGTTCACTAATGGAATTTTAGAAGTTATTTAATTTATAAATTAAATTTACTTACGGTGATATCGGTCCTTTAAAATTGTCACATAATTAAAATACAAACCATTTTTGTGTTGATACCGAATGAGAAAAAGTTATAACAAATTATTAAGTTATTTTAAAAATATTGTGTACTTGAATATTATTTTGTTATATGTTATAAAATAAAAAGTAGAAAAATGTATGTCACTCACGACTTTGATTACGTTGCAATAAAATAAAATTATAAACAATAAAAACAGTACAACACTGAAAAGCGACAAAATCTACCACTGATAAGCTCCTCCTCGAATGCAGTCCCGATGCAATTTATTTACAATGCAACGCGATGCATTTTGTCGTAAGATTAATCGTACATTACTACTACACCACTGTACTAAAAATCTAAATTAACGCATATTTTATATCTGTATTAAAATATTTGCTTGGGTATAACGCGCGTCTAAACAATATACAACAGCCTTCGCCGCTGCGGCAACAACAATGCTAGGGCGAAATAAGCAAGAAATATTTAACTACCGAAGCGGGGAGGGGCGGGCGCTGGCCCTCAGTATTGGCGCTACGCCTGTGGTAGTTATAGTTTACGTGATACACAGCTCAAATACAAATAATATAAACATTACAACGGAGCATGCGCCGTTGTTGCAGACAGGGACGAAGCGACACAACCTCGCAAACGTATATCGCCGCGAATTTCTAAACAACAGTCATAATAAGAATACCACACATCAATTTATTGCCGCCAAAACTAGTGACATATTAGTTGCGTTCGTAAATCACCTTTTTATTGATTAATTTGCATATTTTTGACAGCCAGCCAGCCGACCCGGAAGTGTTGTACGCATGCGTGGACGTGAAAGAGCAAAAATGTTATTGACGATGCAAAATATTTATTTTTTCGCGCAACACCGACGCAGGTTCCTACTGTAACGGCTATTCGCGGCCATTTTGAAATTTCATATAATTCAAATTAAAAAAAAGACGTTGCCCATGATTTAACGTTGCATTTTTCTTTAAAATACAATAGGTAGAGAGAAAAAAGTGGGACCGTGTTGACGGTAAAAATTAAATACTACGTACTAATTTTATATTATGGCACTAAGGAATAAGATAAAAGAATCATTTTTCTAACAAGTCTTCGGGGACTTTGAGCTGGATTTATTTCAATTATAATCCAATGCGACGGATCAGCGCATGCGTGTAGCAACATTTACACCGAAGCGTAATCATTTCGATTATAAATTATTTAGTAACTTTGTTTAGTATTGGAGCGATATACATAATACTTAGAATTGTAGTTAGGTTGAATGGTCTAAGACGTAATATGATCGGACTCAAACTTCATTGATTACAGCCTTTCAAAAGTCTACTAACGAACATAGTCCTCCCCCAAAAATTGCCTCATAGATTCTTTTTATTATTATTAGATGGGATTTTTTATTACGATTTTGTTTTTTATTATTATACTGCAGCCTATGAACTGTTTCTATTTATCTCCGTCGCCACTTACGAAACCCAAGGAACAATATGGGATTGTGGATATTCTTTCGCTGCCATTGCATGGTAAAACATTCGAATAAAAGCTATCAGGCCTAGAATCGAATTTCGATTTTTTCGAAAAGTTTTACTACAAATTATATATTCTATATAATATTCTATACGTGGTAGAGCCATGCTGCAGTTATATTAGCAGTATAGTTGTAGCACAAATGGGTTGGCTCGACCAGGGAGGGACCATGCTCTCACAGAATACCAGCGTGAAATAGTAGCTTAATGCTGCTGGATTTCGTGTGGTAAGTGTAGAGAACCGAAGACCTTTATTACTGGAAATGAGACATTCCATCTTAGTCCTCACGGGTGACAACGCATCTGCATTTCAATTCGTAATCGAGGATAGATGTAGATGACTATGGGCCACAGCAACAAGAAAGCAGAACTGTGTGCTCGCTGGTCACCCCATCCTATAACAACAAAAAAACAATATTTTGCCTCAAATTTACTATAATACTTAATGTCTGAAATGTATTTATTTTTAACTTTATGCTTATTAATGTAATTTTATTGTTTAATATAT
>DWHP01007427.1:0-10954 GCA_018247895.1 Parnassius honrathi
GTTATTGCTTGTAATCGTTAATAGGTATATCAACAAATCGCAATAACATTTTTTCAACCTTTATATCTGTTATCTGGCAGGTAAAATAAAGCAACTATTAAGCCCTTATCATATTAAAATGCAATAGCCTTATTTATAAAAAGCAACCACATATATTAAAACATAAGATAACAAAGACATAAACACGTTAGGATTTTCTAAATGCATTCAAAAATTTAAAATGTAGATTTTAAATTTCAAAATAATAAAAGAATAGTCTAAATAAAAGTAAAAAGTAATAAAAGAGGCATAAAGTGAGTCTCGTATTGGCTAGCAGTGAATGGTGGCCTACACTAGATGAACAGTCAATCTGATGAGGCAGGTAGGTAGGTAGGTAAGATGCATTTGGTTCAGCGGTCAAAAATCTACTAATAAATGTAGTTAATATTTTTAAGGGCTCTTTTAATCGTCTAATAAGGTTTTTTTACAATAGTAATAATAAATGAAGACCTCATCGAAAGCAAATGTCGGAGATAGAAGAAAAACAGTTAGCCGGAGGCGTGAGCTTTGATAAATCGATTGGACAGAGATAAGTCAGCCAATATTCGGAACAGTGTTGCGGAACCAATTGACCATAGGAAAGTAAGGTTAGACGGGATTCGGAACAAGTTAAATAAATAATTTATAAATTATCTGAAATATGTATCATATATATTTCAAGATACAGCTAATCTTTGTATAAAACATAAACTTAAGATTATCCGGCTAAGACAAGGTTTAGTTTTATTCGTGGGTTAATGTTCGACGTAATGTTAATTTATAAATAACTTTTCATGTTTCAGCTTTATCAAAAACACAGACGTTTCGAAAGATTTTACAAATGGGTAATTCGGCTTTTAAACATTGTAATAGTGAAACAATAATTGTGCACCTGTAATTCAACATCTCTTACGAGTTCGTCTGATCGATTTTGGCGAATAATTTGAGCATAAAATCTGGCTCTTATTTCAAAAACACTGAGTTTTCTACAAAAACAGTGGACTAGTTCCGGTCAATTTTGTCACACATTCATGGAATGTGCTCGACATGCTGCGATCCAAGCATCGGAGATAAAAAACGAGTCAAAACAAAAAAAAAATAGTTAAAGCCGCTCAAAACTCAAGGTGATAACTTAATTATTTGTGGTTTATTCCATCGACAATTCGTTTCGGCAGGACAGCCGGTCAATAAAGAACACTATCTAATCGTATTTGAGCGCTTTCGAGAGAAAATCCACGAAATACGACATTCGGGGATAGAATTATGGAAAATATTTCGTGGATTTTACGTGATGATAATGCGCTATTGTACAGAACCGCAATTTTGTCCTAATTTGAGGCGAGAATCGTGACTATAATCATCGACACAAACCTTCTATAAAACTTAAAGTTAGCCCCAGCTTCCGAGCTACCGCAACTAAAAGCCTTTTCTAGTAGCTATTATATTATAAGCTTTTGTTGTTATTACTCCAAGATAGAACTTTTAGTTATGTAAGAGTAAAACTAGCTTTATTGTAAATTCTATCTTTATTATCCTAAACCTCAATACACTAGCTTCTATTTCAAACAAGTGTATTAGGTTTTAGCTTATTTAAAAAAAAAGGAGGTCCACAAGTCGACTACATATTTTTTACATATTTTAAGTGATATCTTTGTCAATTGTAAACGGACTTTGAGGATTTTATTTGTTTATAAAACAAAAGGTTGTGCCATATAAATTTAGAGAAAAATTCTACTCCTAAGATGGACTCCTGGATGAAGTTTTATAGGTATAACTAGTCAGACGACTTTTAGATTTACAATCCTTAGTCCACTCAAAAGGATAAAAAAAACTATAATAAAAAGCAAAAGCTGGTACATATAACAACTATAAAGAATAAAATAAATTCATATTCTAAAGTCTGTGCTATTACATAATGTATAAAAGACTAAAAGCGTAAAGAGACTTATACTTATCAATGCTTATTTTTTTATGCAAAAATTGTGCGCTATAATGAATTGAACTTTACTTTGTTGAAAAACTGGCATAAAAAGAGAAACAGTTCTGATAGTTCAGATATATCACCAGTTAAAAGAAGCCGTTTTATATCTAATTAAAGTAAGAGTCAATTATTTCTATTAAAAGTATGTAAACTACATCCTCTTCAACTATTTTCAGTAACTTTTACAGGTCTCAACTAAGGAAGAACATACAAAACTCTATTATATGATGTTTATTGTTTTCTTCAATTTTTTATAATGTGGTTACTGCAAGCCCACGGACAAATGAAATAAGACATCATCATATCATGGGTTGCCACATTTGCGTAATAATAAAGAATGGTTCACAACATGTAACCATACTAGTTCTCAATCGCTTTCAATACAGATCATAATAGTCCATAATGTCATAACTACACTTCTGCTTAGAGGCAAAAATTGAGGATTGTAACCACCCCAACCTAAGCAAAAAGGTAAAAACCCTTCTAAAAAAATTAAGTCATTTTCATCTTAAATCAATTGAAATAATAATTAGAATTACATTCAGTATTGAATAATAATATTTTTAATCTATATTATTTAGATACTTTATTTGAATTTATCTTAATGTCACCTCTATGTGGTCTTTATAGAATCTCTAAAAGATAGTTTGAATAGTTGATTGATCCCTGTACGCAAGACATTATAATAAAAAATAGCATATAAAAACATGTCTAGGAATTAAAGAATTTTACTGTTAACATATTCTATTGTATGTATATATATGAAAAACCGAAAATTGCCATCATAAGAAATCTTATTGGCAGTTTATAAAATAACGTTAACTTTCAACCTCATACTTCAAATCACTTCAAACATGTATTATGCATAGTATCACAAAATTATTTGCGCATGAACATAACAATTTCCTCATTTTCACATAGGTACTATTCCATTTGCATATTTCCAACGCACCACGAGAGTGATGGAGAAGACGCGTCTCTCGAGCGGCAGCATGCGCGCACCGCACCACACCGCCATTGCGGGACTGGCTGCGCTTGTGCACGCGTCACGCTACAGCGGCTATCAGATGTTGCTGGATATGGTAGACGAGGAAATATTTTACATGTGATCTATTAGGTCATAAATAGTACAGCAATGCACAGGCTGAGCTCCATAGTTGTACGTGGTAGAGCTACGTTGCAGTTATATTATGGTTGTAGCACGAATGAGTCGGGTCAACCGGGGAACGACCACGCTCTCACAGAATACTAGCGTAAAATAGCAGCTTTATGCTGCTGTGTTTAATATAGTGAGTGTAGAGATCCGAAAACCCTTTTTTACTGTAAACGATCCATCATGCAATTTTCCATCTTAGTCCTCAGGGGTGACAACGCATCTGCGTTTTGATTTTTAATCGGGGGACAAATGTAGATGTCTCTATGGGCCACAGAATCCACTTACCATGAGGAGAAGTGTGTGCTTGTTTGTCACCCTTATTCAATATAAAAAAGCAGCTGCTGAGTACCAAAACACGTGAAGACTGAGGATTGGGTGAGACCACAACTGTATAAATTGATTTACCTTTTCTCTTGCCATCGTTCATCTTAATTTTGAACGCGGTGAAATAAAACTGGATACTTGGAATGCATGATGAAAAATCTAAACTGAATCATCATCGAATATTACTCGATTATAGCTTTATATAATTCGAAAGTTGCCAACGTGACTGAAAATCGATCAGGAGGACATCAGTGTCAAATACAAGGACACCTCGTGCTTTTATCGATATTGCAAGAAAAAGAAACATGTATGTTTATTAGACTAGCAAAGTAAGATTACTCGTAAAATGATGGCGTTATATAATTTGCATTAATAAAGTATTAATGGACACCGACCGATCTCATACAAATATGCTATAATAAAGGAGCGGTCACGTATTACGTATAATGGACTTCTTGCCGCTTCTATAACACTTAATAATTCATCGTCGGCATAACGTATCGCGTGAACGTACTCGGTTTTATTAGCATTCGATAAAAAAGCGAGATGCAACAGCCCGATACTTAGGTTATGGTAACAATGTTTTATCTTCTCATATTGCAAAATGAAGTGTTCGGTCCAGTAATTATGACCGGCGCTTACTAGTCACGCTATAAAATTTAAACCTTGAACCTGATAAAACTTAAAAATCTGTATCAGCGACGGCTAGTAGCGTCACAAGTACGTAACGTCAAGCTCTAATATTAATACGCTATAAGTTTGCTTACAAACCGCTGAATAAGTAAGCAATACACCTATGATTTAAGAATCGATTGAGCGTAACTAGGATTAAAAAGTTTGTTAAAGATCTGTCTGTCACAAATACCTAACTACTAAGTTGAAGACCGGCTGTGATAGCTTAATTCCTGGGCGACCGGAGATTTTTAGTTCTATAGACATATATTCAGAGCTTCGTTGTAGACAAACGCAAGTGTAATGAATGATCTAAGAGCAAATCTCATTCGTAATTATTTGGTTATATTACGGATGTCAGTCCGAACGAATTTTAATGATGCGGATGTTAATTACGATAGTTACAATAGAGCTTGTGAAAGCGAGCAGAGAGCCGGTATTTAGTAATTAAGAAGGTATTTTACTCAGCCCCTTACAGCGACAATACGCCGAGGGCATGGAGCAGAAATTTTATGGTCCCTTTAGCCAAGAACGCATTGGGGCAGCGCGGCGGACACTTCCTTGCCCTAAAAACCCTCTCAGAAATGAGGGAAGGCCTGTGCTCAGCAGTGGGACGTATATAGGCTGTAACGCCCTATTAAAGAACTGCAAAAAATCTACCCTTCTGAGCCGCGTATGCAAGCTATTTTCAGGAGTCATTCGTTTCGATTACGATTTTCACCCCCTCGAAAAAGCCGGTTAACCCTTTGGCAAACTATACAGAAGACTGAAGAGTGCATCTGCCACTTTATCGTACTAGTGTGTGTGGAATATTTATGCCTTTGATTCCACCGAAATTTGAGCAGTACTACTGTCTCTGGAACGGCGGGGCTGATTTACTGTTGGTATGTAAAAGTGTCGAATTAAATCTGATAATAGAAAATGTACATACATTTATTTTTACGTACCTACATACATTAAAGTAAGACTATGAAGTCCATCCGAGTACGGAACTAGAGTACGAAACTAATCCAACTGCAGGGTAAGGTGACATACTGTATGGATACTAAATAATCTAACTTTACAAGGAGTTAGGTCATGTCACTTCTATCACAAAAAATGCCAGTGAAACTTGTGTACATTTTTATCTATTTAAGGTAAAAAATCTGAAAGCAATTGAAGCAGCATCTATCTAATAGCTATCTAACCTGGCTTCTTCATCAACAATAGCTTCCATAAATGCAATTATTCATCCATATATCGGCTTTCACGTTATTAATTTTGTTCACGCCCACCTGAACTGAGGTACACTACTCTCTTAAGAAATATAGAAAAGTAACAGTTACCAAAATGGCTAATCCAACCTTTCAAATCTCGTACCTGCCAACTTATTACAGCAGATTCAAGGAGAATGAATAACATCACTGAAGAAAAAATAATGAGTATTATTATAGCATGATAATTTGCTGTTAGAAAGTATGAGAGATGACTTTGCGTTATCTTAAGAACCTCATCGGAGGCAAATTGCGTACAGATTGACAGCCACGACAAATCAGTTATTAAAGGCCGACGCTTAAAACACTGCAACCTATAAATTAACGTCGAAATACCGTTAACTGTTATAGGTGAAAAAAGTATGAAATCAATTGCGTATCTAAAATAAAATTAGGCCCTTATTCTTTCTAGGGCACCTTAATAACCTGCATTGTGGTGATGTGTATTAAAATTAAAAAAATTACTCCAGCTGAGAATCAATTTGCAAGACGAAATCGAACGTTCTAAAAAATATAATACGATGTTCAATTTGTTACTTTGCTAAGATTAAATCACTTCTTTGAAAGCAAAAAGTACAAATTTAATTAAAAATAATTCACTTGATTTATTCAAAGTTTCAAAACAAGAAATATCAAAAATCTTATAAGACTCTCTGACTTATTTTAATTTAAGTCTTTATAAAAATTACAATAAAAAATTTTATAATATAAAAAGTAAAAGCAAAGTAATAAACCATACACGTCCCACCGCAGGGAACGTAATTATTGACTTTTTTTTTTGGAAAGATGATATGAACGACGAACTTACAGTCCAACTGATGGTAAGTGGTTACCACAGTCCATGCACACTTGCCGCCAACTTCAAACAAGCAAGCCTATATACGCGTTGTCAATCAAGGACTAAGATCGAATGCCTGCAATTATACCGCACTCATAAGCAGTGCCCAGCCATTTGGCAACCGAAATAGGTGTGGATTCACCTACTTACCACCTTTTGAAGGTCGTAAGCTATT
This sequence comes from Parnassius honrathi, assembly GCA_018247895.1. Classification (NCBI taxonomy): domain Eukaryota; kingdom Metazoa; phylum Arthropoda; class Insecta; order Lepidoptera; family Papilionidae; genus Parnassius; species Parnassius honrathi. The sequence goes on from DWHP01007427.1 coordinate 6,418, forward strand.
TTTTCAAAAGTATTATAATCGTTTTGTAATTTAGTCGGCTGTAAACTCCATTATCTTATAATCCTAAAGTAGGCTAAGGGGAAGCACGCATAGAGCTAACCTAATTCTATCAAACCATCTTCAAGTCTCTCTATCGTATATTAGCTTTCTCTACATAGTGAATCCTTACCATCAGATTAGTCATTAATACGCTAAAAAACAAACGAGTCATTTTTGCCATATTTTAATACGCATTGAGATAAACACACACGCAGAGTGATCTACAAAATGGGAAGATTATACAGATGTTTATTGTTTCTTTATATTGATTGCAATATTATAAGTAAACATAACTAATCTACGGCAAACACATCCTCGATGCCTTCGTTTTATGAATAAATAATAAAAAAATCACATTCAAAATTGCATTAACCCAGCTCATACGATATTATTTTAAAGTATTTACGATAATTCATTTTGTTCTACGGACCCACCGCCTACCCGGCCTTAAACTCGCTTACAAGAAACGCTTTGTCATCGCCAGACGACGGGATTTTTTCAAATGGAAAAAAGTCACGGTTTATCTCTGAACGTTGCCCAGTTGTTCGTGGCGTTTTTATTACTTTTTATGGATCAAGAGTTGTGCTACAGACTATTTTTTTATTTGTACTGGCACAATATTAGTTAAGTTTCATTTTTTTATAATTGGTAGAGCCACGCTACAGCACGAATGAGGTTCACGCTTGCACATAACACCAGCGTGAGTGGTACTTTTAACCGGTAACACAGCTTTCCATCTTACTCCTCAGATTCTAAATTGAGGACAGATATTACTATATGCCACAGCTTCAATATCCAAAATATTGAGTAGAGTGCTCATCAAAGAACCCATCACCCATCCATACACCGAAAAGTATACCTAAGCTTTTGTATTGTATTTCACGGATGGTCCCGGATTCAGTTTGTACATTGTGTAGAGAAACACCAAAACCAAAAGTCTTCTTACGTGGTAGAGCCACGCTGCAGCTATATTATGGTTGTAGCACGAACGGGTCGGCTGGACCGGGGCAGGACCACACTCTCACAGAATACCAGCGTAAAATAGCAGCCTTATACCACTGTGTTTGTTTTTTCATAGGACAGGGTGAAAAACGAGCACACAGTCCATCTGATGGTAAGTGGTTGCCTGGCCCATACACATCTACTCTATCCTCGATTACGAATCAAAATGTAGATGCGTTGTCACACGTAAGGACAGAGATGGAATGCCTCTTTTCTAGAAAAAACGTCTTCGGTTCTCTACACTGTAGTTTACAGGACTGTAGGTACCTTTTTTACAGGAAATGAGGCATTCCATCTTAGTCCTCAGGGGTGATGAATGCACATGTCTGTGGGCCAAAGCATTCACTTACCATCAGGTGGACTGCGTGCTCGTTTGTCAGCCCTATTCTATAAAAAAAATATGTTAAATAGTCTACGAAAATGATTAACCTAAATAGTTACATTAAAGAACTCTTTCATTATATTATCAATTAATAGCAATAAGTGGCTATCATAGATCTTTTGCTAATTTACAAGATCGTATAATTATGACAAGTAGGGTTGTTACCGATTTAATTAATAATTACAAACAGGAAATGTAAAAAATAAAACATAAACTCTTTATTGTCGAATAGTTTTCACTAAAATCTCATCGCACAACTTATCCCAAATGACAAAATATTTGCATTTGTGTACACTATTTTATTCCTTTCTTCAGTCTTTTTATTAAACTTTAAATAAATATTAATTTAAATATATCTTGACAAGCAACTTTAATTAATCATTTGTATCATAGAAACTTAAAAATTTAAAAAATACCCAATTTAAAAAACGAATTAACTGTGTAAGGCACATCCTTAAATTGTTTAATCTGTTAGTGCAGGTAGAGTAGGTAGAGTAAGGTCAAGGTATCAATTATTCACAATGGAAGCGACAACGTAAAGAGTGCTCACGGGGATCACGGTCACGGTGTAGACCATATTATAGAACGTTTGTTTACGAGAATGAGGTGAAACGTGAGTATCTGAAAATAATAGTTCAACTCAGAACACTTATCGTAACAGCAATTTCTACTCTCAGTTTGTACTAAAAGTTTCAGTACATTAACTGTTTTGCGCTTATAATTTTAAACGTGTGACTTTCATCACTACAATATCTTAGTACTTATTGATTTGCTTTTACTTTATAGTATAAGTCTCAACTGTTTTTTTTTAAATATTTAAGTAAAAACGCATTTAATTTACAGATAATAACTGGCCACTGTAAGGCTATTCCTATTAAGACCTATCTGATATTTGATTGTCCACTCCCATCCAAGGCACACACGGAATGAGATGGGGTGAAGTATTATTTTACACCGCCACTTCACGGCTTATAAAATGATATTAAACTATGGAAATGAAAGCCGTGCTGCACCAATTAATTGTTAAATGCAGTTTAAGTGCGGAATTTCTACTTGCTTAGCGGTACAAAAAAACATCATGAGGTTACATGCATAGATAAAATATTTTGAAACATGTAAAATCCAACAGGAAGCAGCACGACGAACTCATCGCTTCGTAACCCTCTTGAAATTATAGTTAGTGCCCAGCAGTATAAAGGTTCTAACTTTACTTTGCAATGGAAAGTAAGGATTTAAACTAACCATAAACAGTAAATATTAATGATTTGAAAACACAGTTCTGAAAACATGACTTATAACTTTCCGCTTCCGTTATATCAAGTTATAATTTCATATAATTATTCTGCGGTGAAAGCAATCCGTAGAAATATATAGGATAAATTCTCATTCTAGTCATTACCGTGTCACTCCTACGTTAATTTAGATGATATATCTTTGAGAAATTCAAGATGTGGTATCCCTTTCATATAACAGTAATTTAAACTGAATATTGCAAATAGTAATAAGTCAAGAAAGAACCAGGAAAAGAACAATAATACACAAAACGGTAGTTATTCATCCAAGTATATGTTATCACCTGCAAAGTATACTTTTCAGAAACGACACACTTTCTCCAACGAATAATCGAATCATCAAAACATTTTTAAACACTTTTTCCGAAATTGAGTTCAGTTCTCGCTACGAATTCTCCTTTATGTCTTCTACCGAATGAAAACGGGTGCCACGAAGTGGTAATTTGAGTTTAGGAAAAAGGAAAGAAGTCGGTTGGAGCCATATCTGGTGAATAAGGTGGTTGCGCGATGGTATTTTTATATCACTATAATGTACGCGGTTTTAGGGTGGCCCAAGGGCAACCACAGCCGCACCTTGACGTACTGCCATTGAGTTTTAATCAGGCATAACCATTTATGACTAAAACATAGTCAAAACTGTTTTTGACTAAGGGCCTCGGTCAAAACCATTTTTGCCTGATTTTCGCAGTCAAGTGGTTTTGACCGGTTATGAGTTTTGACTGTGACATATACATATAAATAAAATTGAAGAGTTTGTAAATTGAAATGCGTAAATAAAATGCATGCCATTAAAACATGAATAACCATTTTTTAAATTTTTGTCTGTCTGTCGGTGCGGGTTAATCTTTGGAATGACTGAACCGATTGTAATAAAACTTTGCGAACGAAAACTTGTAACGACATTTTGAGATTTTATTGAAACAACAAAAACCTGATATAATAAATAGTATATAATAAATAGACTGAAAATTTTCGAATATAAATAACGCCACATAATTAGATCCTACATTGGCGAAGCCAGGGTAGCTTGTTTTAAATATATTCAACTATAAAAGTTTATTATCCAGTTTCTTGACGAAATTCTTCTTTAACTTCTTGAATTAAGGTTAAAAAAAATATTTACGACCAATAGTAAGCAAGGTTTTATAAGTTCTGCATTAAGAAGAATCATCCAATGCTTATCTTGAATCACGTTAAAACTGGTAATCGATTACCGCAAACTAAACAATACAGGGCACGACAAACGACTTATACAAAAACGTTTATAAGGGTAATGACTTGTAAGGAAAACTTATCGCTCATTTGATTAACTTGTTCGTTCGACGTTCTTGTATTTCTCAGTCCTGAGATAGATTTTGATAACAATGCGTAAATCTTTATTAATGATCGTGTTTAAATCCGCTATTGCCGTATGGTGGTGGCGTAAAGTAAACCAGTGCCTCATACTGTGTGTATCTCGTAAGAGGCGATTACGCGAATTGCCAAAAAGATCTCATGGCCTCCGATATAACGTAAACGGTCAATTCGCCTGCCAATTTAAACAGTGAACTTTCAACTGTTGATAAAGAAACTATTGCGTACTAGGTCTTATTGGCGGTGGTCGCAAGTCAATTTCTTCTCAATAGGATAAGGGTGACAAACGAGCAAATAGTCCACCTGATTGTAAGTGGTTGCTGTGGCCCATAGACACCTACCTGCTGTGTACTAAATATCGGGAATTTGTCAATAAAACAAAAAATACAAACTATTCATCTAAATTTATTTTATCGCCTTCAAAGTAGGCCCCATCGCTTGCAATACAACATCTCCAACGCTTCACCCA
>DWHP01007428.1:2500-10953 GCA_018247895.1 Parnassius honrathi
CTATATTCAAAATAAAATGATCCAAACAGTTTTTAATTCTTGTAAGCAAAAGTAATGGCCTGGTAACAGACCATAACCCGCTAACATATTAAAATAATTGTGTCTATTTGTGCGCTCCTATGTTTGCTCCATATCTTTGCTAATAATATTAATATTTATATCAACTAATAATTACATTTTTACATGAACCTATAGTTTTTAAGTGACTGCTTAAGGAATTTATAATCATCTGCATTATGGTTAGAAGAAGAGCGGTAGCTAGCAAGGATTTTAAAGCTGAGTGTGGATATTCGTAGGCAAGATGCGCTCGCTTTTGTTTCTTTGACACAAGCTTTGTGACTGTTTTTAACATATGCAACCACTCCGTCACAAAGATTGACATAACGTAGAGTAAGAGGTGTAATTATTAATCAAATGGTATATAAGTGTATTCTCGTTAAGTTCTCGTTCTCCACTCACTCAAAACTATCACATCAATTGTAAAAATAAAGTAGCTAAGAGTAATAATCAAGTTTTCAATGATATTTTGTAATACAACAGTGAGATCGGTGTTTATTACATGTATATCTTTTGTAACATCCTCTAATACTCTTTGTCCTTACTAGCTTGTTCCTGTAAGTCCTGTATTTTTTTCTTCAATTCTTCGTTTTGTTCAGTGAGAAAAGACACGAAGTTCTCTATGTTTACATTGGTTTGCTTAATTTCCGTAAGCGCTGGAGTGATGTTTTTGAGTTCATTCTCTTGTGTATTGAACATTAATTAAATCATTAACTAAAGTCACCAAATCAGTCGCAGTTACCGCCTAATTCTCCTTTCTTCTCTTTACGCGTTGAGCTATGTAGTTTGGTGGTGTAGTAAGACACTCCGCATCTTGTTCGGCTATGTTTGGTTATACGGCTTTATTTGCTAAGTGCGCCATACCGGGATGCTATGATATGATATTAGGATAATATGACGGTAAAGAGGTTTTAGTCATGGCTAAGCACCGAGAGAGACAGGTCTCTTCCGGAGGCTTTGAAAATGTTAGGGGTGCAACTTAGCAAGTAGCGTAGCAAGGCGGGCAGAACTTCCAAGGGTTACAGAAATGGTGGATACTGCGCGCGCGCTGACTTGTTCACCTAAAAACTGTTTTGTGGTAGTACTCACCTGTGTCCGTAAATGTATCCTGCTCTTTTGCGATATCGACGCTCGGTAATAGAAGTACCAGGCGGTCAGGAAAGCAACGTATATTACGCTTTTGCCACTGATCTTTTGTCTATGCACCCCTATTTTTGTGTCGTGTATTTTATCACTTTGAGCACTCAATTTTAATTTAAAGAAATGTATGTGTACATGTCTGATAGCTTTTGCGTCCAGGAGGGAAGAGGACTAAATACGCATTATTAAGGATAATTCAAAAACTACTGGTTAGATCTTTATCAAATTTATACGGGACCACACAAGAAGCACCAGCTTTTAAATAGTCACCAAAATTGGTTAACCTAGAAAAAAGTTCTGAGACAACACATAAAATAAACATACAGTCGAATTGAGTACCTCCTTCTGTTAGAAGTCGGTTAAAAAATAACAGTAAACAAGTCGTTGGCTGCTGGCGGCAGCATTTATGCAAAAACGCAGTTATTGATTTTCGGATTAAAGCGAGTCTCAGACCACGCAGATACGATAATATTGTATCTGCGTATAATAAACTTAATTATCGGAATGCAATAGACACTACGCAGATACGATATGATATACTCACTAGAAATTCTTCAAACTTAGATGACGTGTTTTTGAAACAGATTGTTTATACAGAGTGTTCATAGTTCAATAAGTTGGCATATATATATTGCATCTAAATTTGCTAGACAGCTCGTCAAAATAGGATTCAGATTTCGATTTTGATGCACGTATTGCATTAGCATTTATTAAAAGACGGAGAATTTGAAAAGAACGTCGTATAAAGCTTGACAGGGACCCAGGCGAATTTAATAGCATTTTTTTATCCATACTGTTTTTTCTTTCAGTTAAATTCTTATGCCTTATTTGATTACATCTGCAGGTATATTTGTATATGCAGATAACATTGTCACTATCTTTCAACATATGTCGGTGCTTACAGATAAATATTTAATGATAAAATATAAGTTATCTGCGCTGTGTTGTATTGGTTCATTGAATTTCAATTCGATCGAATTAAAAGAACGATATTGAAAGATATGCGCTCAGACACAAATATCTTATAGTATCTGCATAGTGTGTGGAACGGTTGCACACGTACGCAGCGTATGCGATGCAATTCTCCCACGTTGGTGTAGGTACACACCTGTCCTGCGGATACTACGTACGTTTGGCGACAGACACTCTTGTCACTTCTTAGCGGGACGCACAAATACAAATTTATAACATATTTTCTGATTCTGAGAGTGAGTTTAAGAATGATTTACTTAGTCTGATATTCATAAACGAATATATCCTCACCATAAATCTGTTAAAATTTATGATTTATATTGGAAACAAATACACGAATATGTAGAATATGTGTTATTTCCACAATATTTATAAATTCATGTTTTATATCTTAACATGACTAGGATAGAAATACAAAAAACTACTTTTTTTAATTTCGGTTCTCGACCTCTCCGTTTCACGTTACCTAATAACAAAATGATAGCAGCAGATCGATTGGTACTCACTAGGTATACCATTTACCCCTTCCCGTAATGTAAAACGTAATTTAGTTCGTATCGCCTTACTAAATCGATGAGATCTTAAATTTTGACAACAAAATACGTGCACGGTAGATAGGTCTATTTTTTCATGACGAGATACACGTAAGTTCTAGGTATTCGAATGTGTTCACTGGTCGTACGCGCGGGAGTGCGTACGAACATACGCTCCACCTCCTCACACCGATTTAGACATCGCAGGTGGAAGTTGCGTCGCACGCACGTGATTGCGTTGCATATTGCATACGATAAGCGTATTTCTAGTGATAGTTTTTCATCCAAAATCAAGAGTCCAGATGTCATAATGCGTTGCATACATTGCGTATGTACGTGGTACGTTGCGGACGTACCAATCTGCCTCTATCGTTGTGATTATCCTATATCTTTGACATTTCATCTAAAGTCGTCATCGCATATTTTATGTGTGTGTTAATTTTTTTATAGCATTGGGTGACAAACGAGCACACAGTCCATATGATGGTAAGTGGATGCTGTGGCTCATACACGTCCACATTTATCCTCAATTAAGAATCAAAATGCAAATGCGTTGTCACCCCTGAGGACTAAGATGGAATGCCTTGATTCCAATAAAAAGGGTCTCCGGTTCTCTACACTCACCGTACGAAACACAGCAGCATTACGCTGGTATTCTGTAAGAGCGTGGTCGTGTTCTGGTCGAGCCGACCCATTCGTCTTACAACTATAATATAGCTGCAGCGGTGCTCTATCGCGTAAAAAATATTGATTGGAAAAATGTAATTTTTTAAGAGAATGCAGGCGCACATTTAAACTTTCCAATTTACTTCCTTATATAACTCGAAATTTTTAACATTTCCCTTGAAATTCGAGTTGTCGAAATTCCACAGTACATGGTGGGGGACGGCAATTGTGAAAAAAATTTTTAAAAATGTTATTAATAACCACGAATCAAGCAAATATACATTTATGAAATGGCGCTTTAATGAACATTTAATGGCCATGCCCATACTAACTTTTTTTTATTTCCCACTTTATTGCATTTTATCTCTTACTATTTATTTACCGCACGAGTATATGGGGAATACCGGGAATAGTTCCTAATGATAGTAGTCATTATCGTTACGCTAAGCAGGCGACAAGACCTCGACCGCCGCAAATGGTAGCTTGTACTCAGGGCTGTCTCAAAAAACACGAAACTAAGAATCATGATGAAATACAAAACATTGAGACGGGTACGAAATTTTGGAGCTGTATACGAACTTAAAATCATTGCGGATAATCGACAGTTTCGTATATTATAGTTTAACTTGTACACAAATTAACGGAGCTTAGTAAAATATATAATTTCAATGGACTTATGCCTAATATTATGCTACTTTCAGAAATGTAAATAAAAGTAATTAAGTACCTACTTATATACTGTAAATGAACTAAACACTAACAGCAAGCAATTACAGAATCGAGTGTCGTGACTGACTAACAGTATCGACCATATAGAAGCTAAAATATCGATATTTTTATCGTTATTATAACATTTCCGATACAACGGTATCAATATTGCCAACACTATTATTGGTGTGATGAAATTGCAGACAAAAAATTCAATTGTTTTGGCCCCTAATCTCTCAAAATTGCCATGAGTCACTTGCCTTAGATGCTTCATCTGTGCCTGCCAAACACCTTTTTTTGAAATCAAGAGCTACGTTCACACAGACCAGAAATATAATGTATAAAATACTCTATGTAATAAAATACTCTTTTCAGAGACGACTGATATTATACAGGATGTTTGGTGGAGGGTTAGACAAACTTGGTGGGCGTGTAGGTGGACCTGAAGAAATATAAAAAATGAAGTGTGAAGAAAATAAAAAAAAATTCAAAAGGTCAACTTAAAATCGTTTAAAAAAAACTAGTGGTGATCGAGGAGTTCAAATACTTTTTGAAAACTCTAATCATCGTTTATTACATCGGTGTATTATATGTAAAAGAAAGAACTTATACATATAATACAAAGTTACAAACGATTCGGTGGTTTTTAATCTACGGTACTGCTTTCGGTCCCCGGACTAGATATTTAAGGATATATTATGTAAGATGGATATCCTCTTCTGCTATCTAATAGAGTTAACGAGGTCAACTTTATTTTACGTATTTGTCAACCTTTTCTTTCTGAAAGCGGACGTTAGTAAAAGAAAGTCAGTGTAAAAACTAAGCGATGAGCGTGCAGCGTGGCGGGACGTTAGACGTACGCGACAATGAATATATCCTCTGAACCATCAAACGCTAACCGTAGTCTTAGACTGACTTTTGCTTCGGCTATCCAAACTTATTAATATTTTTGTGAATAGTCATCAAAAACTAACCAAGAATTAAATTCGAACTCAGTAAAACTTAGAACTAATATTAAGATTTAATCTGAAAAATTCCATTACATGTATAACAATCGTAAATCGAAGGATTAATATCAGCGTCCATAAAAACCGGTGAGGTAGTGTTTCGAGAACTACTTAATGAGGTATTTGGCGTCCTTCTGTCAGCTGTAGCCAAAAAGAACGCTAGGACTTCTAACGGCAGTCCGAACATTTCTTAATTAGTCGGGTTTTATTGGACAGCAAATTCGGTTAACATCAACAAAGGGTTCACACAAACAAGAATAAATCGGGCATTCGTGACGAATCATGAAGGTGTTTCGCCTGATCCCATCGTAACCCTTTTTGTGACCGTACCGACTAATCTAGAGATGGCCTCTCGGAGTTTTTAATTAAAGATAATGTAACATAGCTTCACGTAATACGTATACCTTGTACCGATGTTTAGGGTTGTCAGAAAAGCCGTAAAAAGTTTTATGACTTAAGTAATATTATAAAATATCACTATCATTAGCACGTACCAATAGCCTGTCAAAGTCAACTGATGAATCTAAAATGTGTTTGGATGGAATGTTTGAGGAAAAGTTTCCACACTTGGCAGACGGGTTTGCAAAAGCAATTTTTTTTATTAATTTAAGTCGTTATCGCGAAGACGCTGCTGTCAATCTTCTGTTTCAATTACTGTCTATCGCCTTAAGAGGCGGCGTGAGCGCCACCCATGGACGGTATATAAGGCTTGGTTCACATTTTGAAGAAGTGACAGGTGCGAGTGGTAAGTGCAACTGACGAATGACAAGTGCTTAATGCGTGTGAACAGGCAGTGACAAGTGATGTCTGAATAAAATTCTCACTAAGCCGTTAACCGGGCCTAACTGTCCTTAATGCCAAAACCAAAACTCAGATACTAGGAACAGGGAGAAGAACTAACTGTGCAATTGTATGCCGCGACGAATATACTGGTGCATTCCTGGAAAGGCCTATGTTCTATTTATATAAAAAGGATGTCGATACTAGCTACTAAACAAATAATATGCCTTCTGAATTTACGTAAAACTTTTTATTTATTTACATGATATATCTTCTCTCTTCGTCCTCTCTTCTGTCTCTGTCGGTTAGTCTCGCAAAAACTCGAAAATGACCGGACCGATTTTGTTGAAGTTTTTTGTGTGTTTGAGTGGGTCCCTGGATAGAGTGGGTCACAATTGGCTCCGGTAGGTGGCCCTGTTGTTGAAATCCAGAAATCACGCGGATCGGTACTATACAATTATTTATAACAACAAAAACTAAAATGGTTATGAAACTCTACTCTCCGCGGTCTAGTCTATGAGCTGCTGGCGTGTTTCCTCGCTGAATATTTAGCATTTGAACGAGAAGATTCAATCTTATTGCACTTATTCAATTAGCTTGAATTTTTAAAAAAAATACATATTCAATCAAATCACAATAAAAGTAGGATTTGCACAGCCAGCCCTGACCAACAACGAATGGCCGGCGGTAATTAGTAGGAAGCTCATTCGATCAGCTTGAATAGGAGCAACAATGCGGTCAGTAGCGACCGCGCCCCATCCACTCATAATAATCACTTAAAATCACAATACAGACTGACCCGCTTAAAAAAGTGAGAACCACCAGCACAGCTCCTACTTTTAAGAAAACCTTTAATTATTGGACTTTCCGTATTCTAAGTATCTAATTTTGCTTATTTACTACTTCTATTTATTCATCATTTATTTCACGCAACACAGGTTATACACGTAGGTAGGTAGGTAGGTATACACATTAATACATTTATGACATAAAATAATATTTATTTATTAATTAAACTATCATTTATACACGTATTGTCTGCGGCGTGTTTCGCTTGGTACTGGTATCCTGTTCGCATTCTGCAGCAACGTCGGTACACGATATCCTTCGACCAAAATTCTTCCTTTATGCCTTCATTATTATTTAGATTTCTGTAGATGGTCTTAAATTGGCGTGTAGGGACGCGACTCCAACCTTTAGGCTCCCATCGTAATGTTGATCTTACTCTTATTTGCTCCCCGATCTCCTCAACCTTCGTGGAGTAACTGTTTGGTACGCTACTGTGAGATTATTATAATAAAAGTAAGAACGATAACGATAATCCGTTTGATAGTAAGCCATTTGATAGTAAGTTGATACAGTATAGATTTTAAAAACTGCCCAATGAAGAATCACGGTGTGGATGCGTTACCTCGAAGGATTAGCGAGGAATACTTTGTTACAAATAAAAAGGGTTTCCGGTTACCGTCACTCAAATTTAAGCGTAAAATAGCTGCAAATGCAGCATTATGCAGCTATTTTACGCTTAAATTATATGAGCTGCATTATTAGTGCATGTTTGTGCTGCAACTATAATTCGCTGCATGGTGTCTTAACTACATAGGGAGTCTTATTCTGTTAAATAAATACAGGTAGCTAAGTAAGTAGATAACATTTGCCTAATTGACTACAATTCGTTTTCTAATAAGGCGTGCCTATCATCATAGCATACATGTCGTCATATCCTTTAGCCATACAATCGTGCGTAAAAAATTATGCACTCAAATCTTACGAGCATCAAACTGATTTCCAGGACAACTTATTTGTGATATCTCATCCAAAAAATCTAACATTGATACTTATACAAGAAAGACACGTGTTCCCCGCAATATATCGAGATCCAATCTCTCGATTCACGCTCATTGACCAAAAAAAGTTACATTAAGTCCGCCTTAATAGTTGCCTTGATTACCATCTATGCTGAGTGGATGGCGATTATTTCCGAGTCGGCCTCTTGATCCGAGAGAAATAAAATGCGTACGCGCACGCGTCGCCACCGGGTTACGCTGTCGTTAAGAAATTACCGGGTACGCTGTCGACGTCGCCGATTTTATCGACGGAATTTATCGTCGAGGCTCGACGAGTGCGCCCATCCTCGCGCGGTCACTTCACGAAGCATTAGAGAATTAAAACGACAGCACTTATGTATTCAGACTTAAATAGTTTTCTATCGATACATCTCTAAACATTTTCCGCCTTAATACAAAAAGTAGTCTATAGTTAGATTCAGGTTTAAACTTGAGTCTGTTACAGTAAGGAAGCCCGCGGAAATAAGTGTACAAAAATGTAAAGTATGTTGTCAATGACATTTAACAACGTAACGAAAAAATTTACCAAGACTATGAAAAACCTACATTTGGTAATATGATGGCTTACTTGTAACTATTTTTGTACTTTTCTTAACCGAATTGAAAGCATATAATGAAAAAATCAATTGTCGTTATCTTAAACTTCAAGATCATGACAATGATAATGTTTTACGTGGTAGAGCCATGCTGCAGTTATATTAGAAGTATAGTTGTAGCACGAATGGGTCGGCTCGACCGGGGAG